>RCHF01008491.1:0-35997 GCA_003987895.1 Neonothopanus nambi | reverse complement strand
AGCTTGCTAGGTTGCTCTGGTGACTCTTCATCAGTGTTTAAGTTCTCTCGTTTGCGTTTCTTATCAGTAGCCTTGACTGGCCGACGCGTCTCTTTAGGCTCAAAAAAGGGTTTGTCAAGACCCAGCGACTGTAGCAACTCTTTATTCCTGTCATAAACGCGTCAGCATGAAGTCCAAAGTATAATGATGTGGACTTCATGCACCATACCTCTGCATATTCTGCATCCGGGCTTTTTCATAATTAGAAAGCATAGTGTGTAGCACAAATCTTGAAAGTTATATGCAAGTATCGTTTAAGGTGCCACTCGGGGATGAATGAGGTTAGGTGGCCGTTACGAATGAGAATCTCAAGGGTGTAAGTACGTAAGTTGAATGTTAGTGTCACATTTTGTGACCATATAGTACTCATAGTCATGTGATGTGTAACACCGTGTTCAGCCTGGCGTCCGCCCGCCGCAGCGTCGGGCAAGGCCGATCTTTCAACTTGTCGTTTGCCGGACAAGTATTGTACTAGTTAGTCATACTAGTTAGTAGTAGTCAGCTCACTTCAAGCTGTTGGAACAAATCGAGATTTGACTCAATAGACCTGAGGCCGACACAAAGCAAAATCCAAAGAGTTGTATAAGTTTGAATCAAAAGTTATAAAGCTGAACCTGAGTAATCCCTTAATAAAACCCTCCAATAACGCAAACTTAGAAGCCCTGCGAAATTATATGTAACTGCTGAAGCCTGTATCCGCTGCACACCCCTACTTGATTCTCTTGAGCTAGGTGATGATAAACAGTCAGTTTTATATCATCGAGACAATTAGCTAAAGTGAACGAACCCTTTCAGTGTTGCGGAAGATCCTGTTATCAAGCCCCACAGTCTTCTGCTCAATTTGATCGATACGTATAATCTGGCTATCAAGCTCCTGGCCCATAGCCATTCCCAACGCCTTCAATCGTTTGGTCATGTCACTTATCTCGTCAAGATTATCGTCAAGCTCATCCTCAATTTCATCATCAGACGCGTTAGCCTCAAATTGGTAACGTTTCCGCTGCTCCTTCCTTGCGGCTTGTTGCTCAGCAGATCTGAAGCGTCCACTCCCAGAACCTCCAATGCCTTCACCATCATCTTGGCGGCCGTAGGTCTGAGCGCGCCCGAGGCGCATTTGGGTGTCCCGGACATCCATCATCGCCTTCTCTCTCTCCGCTCGCTCCTCTTCATATCGAGCCTGAATCTTGGCTTCTTGAGCAGCACGCTTGGCATCCTTGTTAAAGGTAATGACGGGCCTGAAGATTGAGCGATTGAGTTGCTTCAACTCGTCTGTTTTGTCCTCTGCTCTTACAGAGTGACCCTTGGAAACATCCAAGTGGCGCTCGGTATTAGCAAGTCGCTCTGGAGAAAGAATAAGTTCATGCTGAAGATCAAGAAATATCACGCCATACCAGATTGATCACCAAGTTTGGTAAGAGTGTTACGAGCTGTCTCTTCGGCCTCTCGAGCGAGACGTAGGGCATTCCGGGTGGAATTTACACTCTCCTGTTTGACAAAGCGGGTCTGCTGCCTAATCCCCTCCACATCTTCATCGTTTTCTTCACCAGGAGCAGGTTCTCTGAGACCTTGCTGTGGGCCATCGAAGAAACGACCAGAACCTGACTTCTGTGGGTTGTAGCCGGAGAAAAGTTCGTTGCGGTCTCTGTCTAACTCAGCCCCACCGCGAGAGTAGACATCACCAACGCCATTGCTTCTACTGTACTTGTCACGGACAGAGTATGCATCATTTGGTGTCGGTCTGCTAGCCATGTAAGGGTCGCCATCCCGGCTGGCGACATATGTGTTAGCGTTTGCACGATAGGTGGGACGAGGAGAGGTGCTGTTGCCGGCGGGTCTCGAGGACTCTACAGGAGGAATTAAAGGCTGCTCTTTACGTCGCAAGAAAGACATGATTGAGAGTACTGGAAGAGTACTTAGTGACGGTTGACAATGAAAAGGATATTGAGACTACCTTGTGATTCATGATGGCGGTAGTTATATCCCTTTGAAACCACGTGGCTATGTACTGTAGCTTTAACGATCTGATTCTTAAAGGAACTTAGATGAAACACCATGCAGTGTAACTATCGTATGTAGTACCTGGCGCCGGCCGGGATACAAAAAAGATATGTATGTAGTCATCGGTATGTAAGTAGGAGTATGTAGGCTGAAACTATGTAAGTAAATACCCGCGACCGCCGGTAAAGGACCCTTCGCTGTGTGCGAAACGACAGCCTTCGTGGTACACCAATCTAGCGGCGACCATTACCTTTACTCTTGCTCAAAAGATCCTTCTTATTCTTCCCCACAACGGTGACGCCTTTCCCACTCTTGACGACACTTTTCAATGCCTCCTCCTTTTGCTTTTTCAACCCACCTCGTTTCACTGCCTTCGCGTATTTATCGACGCTCGTGTTGAGCGCATCTCGGGATTTCTTCTTCGCCTTCCGTTCCTTTCTACGCAGGGCTTGTTTTTCGGCAGGCGTCATCTCGCTCCTTGCCCGAAGGTCAGAAGCTTTTGGAGCAAAGACTTCTTCCGGAGCAAGCATGGTGGCCGCGGACATCGTAGTAGGTAGAGCCGATTCCAATGTGGCAGTTGCCACATTAGAGATGGTAGATATTGTAGCTTTTGGCTGACATAGACGTGAGTAAAGGAACCTCCTTTGGCCGAAGGAAGACATACCTGCTTGGGAGTGAAGTGAGTGTTGCAAAGGGCATCCAATTTATCGCAGATGTTCTGCCACAATTGTTCTATGTCCTCATGCTCCTTCTTAAGCTTGCCATCTCGATCTTCACCAGCAACACCTCCCGTCTGAGAAGCCACATATTCATCTTCGTATATCTGCGCAAGTGACTGAGTAGATTTGGTATCCTTTAGTTCGAAGAAGCGAGAGGGCAAAAACGGCTTGTCTTCCAACGGTCTGATGCGAACTACATCGTCGAACCGGTTTTCTAGAATTCTTGCCTTGATTCGCTCTTCCAGACCCTGTACAACCTCTTCCGTTATGACTGGAACGGCTTTCATGACCCTCTCGAACTCAAGATCCTCTTCCAGAAGCGAGTTTTGAGGGCGAGACCGAGAGTCAGCTTCACCCGCTAGTACCCAGTGCTTCTTGGCAACATTCTCCGCTTCGAGTTGTGAGATTTGCTCTTGTAGAGCAGCCATCCGCTTTTCGTGCGTAGTTAAGTCTGATAAACATTACACTCTCAGTATTGAATGAGCACACACAAAGAGAGAGAAATCAACCTTGTTGCGGGTCCTTTTCGTCGTCTGCAAATAAATCACCCTTCATTCTAGTGATAGCATCTATAGGGCCTTCTTCAAACTCGGAACCTTCAGTGTCTGTGTCCTCCCCACTTTCATTTCCCTCTTCTTGGATGTCGTCCATGAAAGAGTAGTCCCCGTCTACGTCTTCATCGTCTTCATTATCACTCCCGTCCTCTCCGTCACTGTCCTCTTCATCCTCATCATCCCCATACATAGCCGATACTGGAAGATTTTTCCCTTTGGCTTTTATATTTTTCACTCGTACCTGATCGTGAAAGCGTACGCCGGTGTTTGCAGATTTTCCGTTGTTTTTTGCTTGCCTAGGGGGTTTGAAGAAGTCTTTGTAATACAAGGCTGCATATGAAGTTTAGAAGATTACGCTTGAAATTGTATGGAATAGCATACCACTAGCATCGTTCTCCAGGTCGTCTTCATCGAAAACCTGGTCGTCGTCGATCGGGGTAAAGAAATCTATCGATGCGCTATCGTCCGACTCGTCGTCCTCATCGAGATGCCCAGCGGAAACTTTCTGTGCTTCTGCTCGTTCGGTCTGAGCATTAAAACTAGCCAAATCAAAGAACCCGTCGTCTAGGTCCTCGTTGTTACCAGAAACATCTCCGCTCCCCCTGCGAGAAGTCTTGCGAGATATTACATCAAGCATAGACTGAGGGGTCTCTACATCCTCCTCGTCGGAAGACTCTTGTAAGGCAACCCCCTCTTCATGCTCCTCATTTCCGCTGACCTCGGATTCTTCTTCCGACATTTCCCCCTCATCCTCACTGTCATCCTCGTCCGAAGACCCGCTCTCCAATAATAATTCCTTCAGGGATTCGTCTAGACCCAGTTCTGCAAAGTTTACATCCTCCCCGTTCTTTAGACGGAAAAGAGCCTCCTCTAATTTTGAGTCCATATCCTCATCGGTTTCTTCGTCCTCCTCGTCCTCATCTTCATCAGAACTCTGCCCTAGGGCATCTTCTGCAGGTTCGTCCTCCAGTATGAATTGAAGTATCTCGCATATGCTCTTGGCTCTGATGTCGAGTTGGGACCATATTTGATCATCTTCCATCCCGTCTACAAACAAAGAGGCAAGGGGAGTGGTCTGGAATTTTACATCTGGTGGTGGGCTCGGAGTCCGCTTTCGTTTCCGTGTTTGAGAACGCGTTTGTGGCGCCGATGAAGGATTTAGAGAGTTGAGAAGAGGTTCTATATGATGCTTCGACGAATTTTCCGACTGCACAGCTGAATAAAAATGTAGCAGATTAGTATGGAAGCAGACTGAGCAAAGTTTTATACTTGCAGAGGTCAAAAATGAATTTTGTTGCTTGTAAGGCTGCATTTTGTAAGTCAGCACTGCCTGTGAGTAGCTCCTCTGGCTTTTCGTCGATAACTTGAGAGAGTGCAGCAAGAACGGGCACAGAGGACAGTGAATTGGCGTCTTCCACCATATTTGCGAGGAAAAGCTACGAGTCCCGAAAAGGAAGGTGATCGGAAAACCTCCTTCAAAGCAGGTTTATGTAATGAATCTACTTGCGCTGCAACTTCAAGCTTCAAAGCTGCAAATTTCTAAGCTTAGCGCTAGCCTCATCGCCGGGAAGGACTCTATCTGCATCTTGTGCCAATCTTGTATTCCTTCAATTTCTGGGGTGTCTGTACCGTAATGCGTCTTGTTTCACGGGCATGAATCATAATACGCTATCCACAAAACAATGTTGTCTGCTCTGCAATCATGTGGATGAACACTTCCATTCCACAGAAAGCGATTTTGGAGGCAATTTACGTCGTCGGTTGCTACCTTTCAATCGACAGAACAACAATACAAAGCAAGTACAAGGGTTCATGTACTATTACATAATACAATGTGAGCGCTCTCCCTGTTACTGCTCTTTGTTCTTTCCTTTTGTCCAGATTCGATCCCTGAAACGATGAACGGTATAAAGGTGGGGATGCACAAAGACCGAAGAAATTATCGCTCGACTGAGTCTCTTTCTTTCCTTCTTACGACCTAGACCAATACAAGCCCGGTGCTTTCATTCACTGTATCCTTACGATATTCACTCTCTTCTCATTCTCATAAACAATGATCGCTGGTCTCTCCAAAGCCGTGACACTGTATCTGGCCCCGCTCCTGATGCTGACTGCCATTCTTCTTTCCCTATTTGCCTTTTTGGCGCCTGTCCTTATGCTTGATGATCGTGTCGCACTCCTCACGGTGACCCCTTCGACCTCTTTGACCCAATCCAATGAATCAAGCAAGGTGGATGGTGCTAGTGTATTTCTTGGGGCTTTGGGTGCGTCAAATTGCTGTTTATGGTTTCTCGTTTCATTGAGCATAGTTCATCATAGGTTCTTGTTCACGTCCGAATAACGCTGCTCATGTCAACTGCACGGCTGCGTCCATTTCGCCTACTTATGGTAAACTGCAAATTATCTAAAATTGCATGAAATCTAAGTCTTCAATTGCTACAGATCTCTCCGACCTTCCCTCCAACGCACCTCAACTTCTCTTGTCTGCCCCACCTGCAAGCTCGCCCGCGTTCATAGCTGTCGCTTTGACATTTTCCATCATGTTCTTCTTCACCTTCACAATCGTATCATTCCGGCACAAAATGGGCGGCAAGATGACTGCGATGTTAGAGAAACCGCTGATGCAACGGTTTTCTGCTTGGATTGGTTTCTTTGGTTTCTTCATCGGTAGGGAGTATCTCCTTTCAATCACTCGGCTTTGCCTTGATGTGCGACCTTCCTTATAGGAATCACCGATTTTCTCATTCTTAGGATGTGGTTTGGGAAAGCTGTAGAAGATTTCAACAATTCCATCGCAGCTGCGGGAGCACAGGGTCCCCAATTGGTCGCCAATGCTGGCAACGCTTTCACGAGTATGTATCTCGTGTACCTGTTGTCCTACTTTACTTCTAAAGTTTCTAACATATGTTCTATCAGTGGTCTGGGTGGCATACGCATTCTACGCGGTTCCTGTTATCTGCTCGCTGGCGAAGCTCAACATCACTCAGTCGAAGTAACGATTTCACCACATGACTTTTTATCTTGGGACATTCGGACTTATACTGCTACATATACCATATATTGTCTTGTAGTGCTATTCAGCACGCCTTAATGCTCCTCTGTATCAATAGAGTTTCACAGATTTGCATGCGATCCTCGAAGTCTTTCCGGGACTCCTGAGGGATGGGTGTGACCTTTAGCACGCGGTCGACTAGTGATGGCATCATCTATGTACAACACTCAACAAGGCTTCCTTCCTCCAGATAAGTACAGAGATTTTTCCGAGTCTCTGTTGCCTCCTGATACAGGTTGTTCGGGCCACTTCGAAATTGGAGTACAAAAGAGAGATGTTTCTCCTCGCGAAGTTCTGCCTTTAAGGTATCCCGGCCTGTGGTGCAAGTCATGAAACTAATCTCTAACCTTGCTTTAATTCTGTATTCTGTTCTGCAGATCACACTAGCGGCTGACATTGATACTATACGTGAGCGCCGATATGCAGAAATTGTCGGTAGTTCGACAGGCGCAAGTTCCATTCCGACCTGGTTAGTTGTGTCCAATTCTCAAGAGAGGAAATTGCTAAGAAAATTGCTAGGTTATCCACCTTAAGTGCAAATGGCTCATGGCCCGATGTTGATTATACAACCGGATGTGCCGCGCAGACTGGCAGCTGGCCAGCTCAGAAGCATTGGGAACGCATTCGTGAGTTAGGCTTGTTTTCTCAGTTTTTCTCGTAACACAAAGTCGCTCTAGAAACCTTCGCAGCTGCTTGGCACGGTGGATTCCAGAATGCGTTACAGTATGCTGGCAATGAGGCACTCCGAGCCAACATATCTTTGGCGATGTCGTACTGGTTCCAAAATGACTTCACTGTACCTGCTTGTTTAGATTCTGGAGGCACAGATAGCTGTCCTTGTGGAACTCCTGGTAAGCATGAGCAGGTTTTGTACCGTCATAAGGCTGATATCTGTTTTCACTCAGGTTTCTGGACAGAGAACTGGTAATTCTTCATCACTATGGGCAGGTATAATAACCACCTAACGTAGAAGCCCAGGTATGATCAGATTATTCTGATTCCCACTTACGTCGGCGAAGTAGGGCTCTTATTGGGCTCCAGTCTTTCCGCGCCAGAATTAAACAGCTGTGAACTTATGACTGGCAGGGCGTACAACACTTTCCAAACCGGTATCAATGGAGTCAGCAGTATCACTGGCTCTAATTTGCTCGATATCGCAAGTGTTGGAATAGACTTGGGTCTTCTCACCGCGAACGTATCGCTAGTATCTGACGCTTTCGACAGAGTTCATGGCGAACTCATGATCGAAAATGGAGTCAAGGCCGATGGTATTAGAGCTGATGGAAGTTTCGGTCAACATTCTGGGTTGTTATATAACGGCAACTATGGCGAGTTATTTATCGGTTTCCGTGTTTCAGCACACTTCTGATTCCAGGTCACAGGCAAAGACTAGTAAGTCGCCATTTCTTCTTCAATATATTCACTCAATATCGCTGGGCGCTCAGTTTAAATGACGTCCTGAACCTTGATATTGCTGCTGGGGGCACTCAATTTGAGGCGAATAGCTCTGCGCAAAACGCTGTTATTACTCTCCTGTCTGGAGATGTATGGATGGTCTTCAAGAATACTATCACAGACGTATCACATTGGGATTATGTACGTCTAAATCAACATGGCTTATGATGTGGGCTCAGGCATCGGCATACATAGTCTGTACTTGGTCGTATCATCAGCCTGCCAGTGGCAGACAACCAGTACGCTGAGATTTCCTGTCAGAACTTTCACTGCCATACTAAAATTTACATAGAGCCACTGCGAACCTGAAGATTAACCTCACGCAGATCCAGGTCCTTGGTCAGGAATGGGACTCAGAAAACGTAACTCAGACTTTTGATGACCTTTCGGCGAACTCCAACACATCTAATCTTGGATTATTAACCGGGAATCGCATGTTTTTCGCAAACGATTATATGGTGAGTAATATTCATGTACCTTTCGGTTGACAGGCTTTTGCATCTCCGGCTATTACAGGTTCAACGAGGCGAAAACTATGTCACTACTCTCAAGATGTATTCGAAAAGGACACAAAACACAGAATGTGTCAACGCTCAAAATGTAAGCCAATACAATTTGTAAAACGTCCTACTCATGCATCCGTGACCTCGCGGAATCCAGCCGTATGGGTTTCATTTGAGCGATGGGACGCTGTACAAGTGAGTTATCTCAACTCATAATCATTTCACAATTCTGACCCTTTGTGGTCACCGTAACCAATGGACTTTGTTAGCCATATTACGGGTGATGAATACGAAGATATCTTCGCAGCCTGGGACTGGAACTTAATACCAGGTATCACCGTCGATTATAACAACACCTTGTTGAATTGTACTGGTGCACGAAAGACTGGCACGCAAGCATTTGTTGGTGGGGCATCAAATGGACAAATTGGAATAGCCGCAATGCGCTATGAGACCCCGACGTCGAAGGATCTGAATTGGAGGAAGACGTTCTTTTTTTTAAACGATGACGTCCAGTTCGTGATGGTTGCTAGAATAACATCGGCGTCATCAGCTCCTGTCTATACCGTGCTTGACCAGCGCAAGCACGTTGGAGACGTATTCGTGTCGGGAGTAGCCAGTGGGAGCGGAAACTACACTTCGGCGACTAATCTTTGGCATGGAGGTGTTGGATACGTCTTTAATACCTCTGATGTAACCCTCYCAATCMAGCTGGGAGTTCGCACTGSCTCATGGCAMGCAATTGGCMCGTCAASTCAACCMCCTGCCAGTGTCSACCTCTTTGCMGCGKKGCTYGCCCACGRCGATCTCACCGCCCCTATATCGTATGCGATATATCCTGCAACATCTTCCTCGTCTGAATTTGAGCAGAAAGCAGCATCTTCTCAAATTCAGTCCGTCCGCAATGATGGATCCATCTCTGCTCTTTTGGACATCCAACACGATACTGCTATGATCGCTTTCTGGGAAACCGATGGCGGGTCAGTGACCATACCTTCTCCCACTGGCGACGCGCCTGTCAAAGTTCAATCCAATGGGAGTTCTCTCCTCATACTGGATATGAATACATGGTCTTTAACGCTCTCCGAACCTACTCAGACATTAACCGCTTTAAACGTCACGCTGAGTCTCGGGTCTGGCTCAATCCCTGCAGGTTGGACGGGCACGTCTAATACGAAGACGGTTAATGTGGACCTACCATCCGGAGGGTTGGCAGGAAGCAGCGTTACGATAAACATCTAATCGGATTGTTGAGCGGAGTCTTGCCGCGACATCAGAGAATCTGTTGTGGAATTTACGGCGAATCTTTGCAGCGTATGAAGCATGTTAGTGCCTGTTAGTATGACATCTGAATAGCTTCGTAGTACCCAAATGGTAGCTGAGTATTTACCACTGTCAAATTTGTGCCTTAAGCGGATTGTTCGGATGTAATCTGGTGCGAAATCACCACCAGGTGGGAAAACATACTGCAGTCTTCATTATACTTAGCACGGCACTTCTTGACCGTCGAGCTGAACGCAGAAGTTCGCTGGTATTTTTGTGCTAAACAGACCATCATGCGATTACTCTCCTCATCTCAGATTTTGATTTCTCTCGCCGCAGTCGTCCTAAGCCGGAAGTTCAACGGACATGAGGCGCTTTTGGAGGCATTAGCTTCAAAATTCCGAACGCCTACAGTGGGAGCGAAGTCAGGCGACCTAAAGATGCATGTAAAGATGGTACATATTAGCCCGAATGTCACCTACTATCATCCTAGTCCCCTCTAAATGTTGCCCTCTATTACTCCACTCCTTTGCCCTACTGTCTGGTATTCTTTTGTCCTCTTCACTTTCTGCACGTTCGCCTCGTGCTCAGGTATTCATGGTCGTTCCAATGTTTCTTTCGGACCTCCTCTTGATCCCGCGACGGCACAAGATATCGAAACCATCCATGAACGTCGTCTAGATACGATTATGGGCTCTCTAAAGAATGTTACGAGTATAGGTTCCTGGTACGTGTGTTCCTGCTGTGCTTCAGGTCACTAAGTTCTCATTATATGCGAGTAAAGGATAGCTTCCTTTGGTTCCAACGGCCAGTGGCCTGATGTTGATTATACTACGGGGTGTGCCGCACAACGCGCTAATTGGCCCGCTGAGATCCATTGGGCGCGTCTGGGTACGCGTATTCTTCGTTGAATCGGTCGCATAACTTGATTTTGTGCTCGGCTTCAGTGACCATGGCAGGTGCTTGGCACGGAGCACTTCCTGGTGCAACTCAATATGCTCAGGATCCAATGTTGGCGGGCCTGATTTCCATGGGCATGAACTGGTGGTTTGCACGGGATTTCACAAATCCTGCTTGCCTGGACTCCGGCGGAACACCGAGTTGTCCTTGCAACCCGAATGATCAAACGATGTGGAACACGAACTGGTTCAGTAACGTGAGCGTACAAAGGCGTTGAGATCTATCATGTCCATTCTAAAACATCGTATCTTTCAGATTATTGGCACTCCTGAACTGGTCGGGCAAACATGTCTTTTTATGAGCGTAACATTATCACGGACACAGCTGAGCAATTGTACGCATATGACGGCTCGAGCATATGCATCATTCGATCGCCAGATAAACGGATTAGGCACTCTCACTGGAGCTAATACTCTTGACGTCGCGAAAATTGGAATCGACAATGGTCTACTAACCCGCAATGCAACACTTATCACGGACGCCTTCAGCAGGATACATGCTGAAGTTACTGTGAAAATTGGAGTGAAAGCAGATGGCATCAGGGCAGATGGTAGCTTTAGGTTCGTGAGCCTTCAAATTACTTGCCTAATATGGGCTTATTTTCGTTTTTCCTCCAGCCAGCACTCCGGCATTATATACAACGGAAACTATGGCAAGGATTAGTAGGTAAAATTCTACTTTGAGGTTAGCTGGTATTTATTCGTTATCATTTAGCACCAATGATGCCGTCGATGTAGAGGTTGAAGCGGCGGGAACCCAGTTTACGGCAAACCAAACTTCAAGGACTGCCTTGGAAGCTCTTTTCGCAGGTGATGCTTGGATGATTTATCTGAACGTTTTCACCGGTGTTTTGCATTGGGATTTTGTAAGCGATTTGCCCTACGCAGAGCAATTACTCTGACATATTTCATAGTCCGTCCTTGGCCGTTTCATTAGTTTTCCAGTCGCTGATGAACAGTACGTCTACTGATACATGCTGAGAGTCTCATCCGTTCACCTTGAATTGCCAGGGCAACAGCAAGCATCAATCTCAACTTGAGTGAAATCGGAGTGCTAGGGCTGGATTGGTCTTCAAGCGGCATATCGCAATTTTCCCAGAGCCTGTTGAGCAACTCTTCTAGTGCGAATGCAGGTCAACTAGAAGGCAATAGAATGTTTTATACAAACGATTACATGGTATTTATATTCATTTGAATCACGGTCGCAGGTTTTCACGGCAGTATATTCCACAGGTTCATAGAGGAGATAATTATGTCACCACAGTGAAGATGTTTTCAACGAGAACCAAAAACACAGAATGCACCAATTCGCAGAACGTGGGTCTGAATCTCTCCAATTCATCAGGTGGTTTCGACCTTGACTTCAAATCTATATAGCCCTTCGGCTTTCATCTTTCGGATGGCACGGCGTACAACTACCTTCATGGTAATGAATATGAAGATATATCTGCAGCATGGGACTGGAACCTTATACCCGGCATTACTGTTGACTACGACGCTACTCCGTTGAACTGTGCACAGACTGGCTTCACTGGTGTACAGTCGTTTGTTGGTGGAGTTTCTGACGGGATTTCGGGCATTGCGGTCATGCGATACACAAACCCACTTTCGCAATCGCTTTCTTGGCAGAAAGCGTGGTTCATGCTCGCAGGCGATATACAACATGTGATGATTTCGGGTATATCGTCTTCCACCAGTGCTCCAGTTTTCAGCGTGCTCGATCAAAAAAGACACAACGGAGACATTTACATCGACGGCGAAGAATTCGATCTATCTGAAAATAATGGTCAAGCAGTCAAGCTGGCGGCTTCGAAGACAGTATTTCATGACGGCATTGGATACGCCATTGACTCGAACAATACAGTTCTAACCATACAAGTTGGTCCAAAAACAGGAAGCTGGTCGGCAATTGGCATATCTACACAACCACCTCCCACCATTGACCTCTTCGCCGCCTGGCTTGAGCATACATCCTTCACCCCCGCATCCTCCTACACAGTTTTCCCCGGTACTAACATGAGCTCGTTCACCCAGAAAAACCAGAACTTGCACATGGAAATAGTTCAAAACGACATCAACGTCTCTGCCATTTTTGATGAGGATCGCAGCACTGCTATGATAGTGTTCTGGCAACCGAGTGGGGGGTCGACATGCTTCCAAGTTCGCAACACTTCGTTTGACTCAGTGACGGTCATGGCAAATACTAGCGTCACTATGATCTACAATGTTGAGAATGGCAATACCACCGTCTCTGATCCTTCACAATTGCTCAGCTCGGTGACGCTGACCTTTGTGTTTGAATCGCAGAGGAAGACTACAAAAGAAACAGCAAGTTTTAGTCTCCCAACAGGAGGGTTAGCAGGTAGTAGCATCTCACAAATCATCACTCACACTGGACTGAAGTCAGCGTAAGTACAAAGTCTTTATATTTGTCTGTAGCTCTAATTACTCGCGAAAAAGTTCTGCGCAGAGGCGGCGAGCTCACGTTAAAATGCACCCAGTGGCTAGATTACTATCATCCATAGACAGACATTTCCACATTCGATGACGAACTCTTTATAATAGGCACTAATAGCTATTGTATAATGGATTGACTACAACACCCGGAATAATACCCTCGTATTTTATCACGGATCCTGAGTCTTGAGTTGCAGGTAATATAAGTATGCACGGCACAATTTATTCACTAAATCCTAGGGCCTTCTTCCAAGTGTCACCGAAATCACTCAGAACTCGCTCAACTTCGCTCTGTTCTAAATTCAGGACCACCTTTCGCTCTCCTTCCGCCTTCCTCATAGCACCAGCATCATCTTCTATCAGAATCGCACGCGATGCAACCAGCGACTCCAAAACCATCGAAAATTCGTATGAGCTGGGCTTACGCTTCGGGTCCTCCTCTGATGTAAGAACGTTCATGTAGACGAGATGTTGGTATTGAACCTGTCCGGGTTGTTACATTAGAAGTGTCCAGGAGCTTGAAGGCTACAACGTACTTCGCTAAGTTTGATTTCTTCCACCCCTTCCCGTTTTATACACTTGATGAGCGAAACCAACATCATTCGTTCGTGAAGACTGCATTCTTTTAGATAAGCTGCAGTGGGACTATTTTGCATTTCCCTCATGACATCTTGGATGTCCATAATGCGAGCAGCTTTTCCACTGAGACGAGCCAATTCTACTGCACGCCTGTGAAAACTGGACTTGGTGTTTCGTATGACAGAATAAATACAAATCTCCGCACCTGCAGATATCTAAAATGCGGCGAGCGTCGCCACTTATGCCAGCGATCTTCCCAGCAGCAAGTCTAATGCCATCCGGAACGACCACATCTTTCACCTTATCTGCACTTAAACTGTTTGACGCAGTTGTCAGTCTTGCTCTGACAATCTCTTCAAGCTGCTTTGCTTTGTAGGGTTGAAAGTTGATGCGATCCATGCCTGAAGACGTACCGCTTGCTCTGAGTATATGTTGGATGATTAGGCAAGATATAAACCCTCACCTAATCGGCTCCTAACTCGCCCACTCATAGCACGTTCAGGAAGGTCGTGTGTATTGGCTACAGCAATGACCACTAGTTTGCTATTCGCAAGAGTAGGCCAATTGAAAAAGTTGTACACAATATCTTGTTTTGACGTTACTACTTGATCCAGTTCATCCATGAGTACAACACTGGAAGTGCGATATGAGATTGGCTAGCGACACGGTGCCAAAATTACTCACCAGGCATGCCCACTAGGTCCGCGACCTCGACCTCCTCCACCACTAAAATGTCGCATCAGAGATTTTAAACTCTCTTTGGCACTCATTTTCAGGTGTCCCTCCTTTGAAGCATCGTGGCCTGAAATAGCCTCCCATAACAGAGTATAAGCTGCAGATGGTTCTGGTAGTCTGAGGCCGTTGATTTCACAGTAGGTGAAGGGATTGATCTCCTATTGGTAAAACAGGTTGTCAGCACGAGCTATGTCATGAGCAGAGGATGGAGCATCGCATCGCACATTATTCTGCGCCATTCGTTTTAGTTCTCGAATCACAGCATGTACTGTTGCTGTCTTGCCTGTCCCAGGAACTCCAGAGATATCTGCATAGAAGCGAAATTGAGCGCATGCTCGTAGGTAGAAATATTGAAGTGCTCACAGACGCAACCACCACTACCATCCTCCAAAAGATCTCCCACACTCCTTAAAATATGCTCGTATTCAGCGTCTCTGCAAGGTAGTGTATCAGGCCTGCTTGCAACATGAAGAACATGCATTGCGCGAAGCCAAGGATCCTCGGGCAGATCATGCAATATGTTATCAAAGGCTTTGTATGTATCCTGCGCCCTCACGGAGAGATTATTTTTCCTTTTCGAAGGTGACGCCGCAACAATGCCTCTGCGACTAGAGATGGCTGCTTTGGAATGAGGTGTAGGATGTATCGCAGGTCGCTTGCGAGCTTTACGTGGCGTAGAAAAGGCGGAACGTTTGCGTTTGCGGTTTTTGGAGACAGTTCTCGGACTGGACTGGTTGCCGTCGCTGGATTCTTCATCCCTTTCAGATTGACACTCGCCATCTTCAGGATCGCTGCTCTCATCCCCAGGATACTCATAACCCTGACTAGAGGCATCGGAGTCTGCATCTTCGTCAGACTCTTCGCCCGAATGAGTAGGTTTGTTCTCAGCATCCTCATCCATATTATAGTCCCAGACAGTTCCCCTACCCCACTCCCCAGGGGATATACGCTTTCTAGCGTTTAAAGCTCTCTTGCATTGTTGTTCCCAGTCAAACTCGTAGAAGAGACCTCGCCGAGAATCTACAGCGAACAGGCATTGAAATTGTTGAGAGGATGAGGAGGATTCGATCGAATCTGAATCATCTTCAGCGCTGGCATATCCCCAGTGTTTCTTGGAAGGAGATGGGGGTACGGCGTGAGACACCCCCTTCTTGACTGTGCAGGGCGAGACGATTGTGCTGGGGAAAAGAATAGCGCTATCAGAGAGAGAATAATAAATTTCATCCTTGGAGGGTCAAAGTCAGCCACAGCAAAAAGATCAGAAGCAATAGATACCTTATGATGTTCTCTCTTTGCACGGATTGTTGCCAGTTCAGTCGGTCTGTCGAACCAATGAATCCGGACGCGCATCTTTTCTGCCCCTTCACGTCCTTCGAGGTCGGTCTCCCACATATCAACAATGACACCAACGCTGTGCAACTTGCTATTAGACATGAGGAGGACTGTGTTTCCAATAGTGTAGGTGATGAACTCGCTATCATCCGCTTTTTGTTTGCCCTTCGACTTGGACACCTTGTCGGACGGCAGCTTGCGCACTTTGAGCACGTCGTAGAAGTGGGTTTGAAGGCCTTCTTTCTCCTCGTCCTCCAATTCATTCCATTCATCGTGGTCGTCGGAGAGAAAATCAACGGTGGGATCGATAGGACGACTGTAAAGAGGCTTTTCATTGCCCCAAGAGTACCTAGAAGGATCTGCATGCCTTGAACCCTTACTAGGAGAGACGGCAATGGGCTGAAAACGCGTCGAGCGCCGAGTTGGCGTCTTCGGAAATGAGTTTGTGGGCATCTTTAAGGTCAGGAGGAAAGACGCGAAGAGACGCGAATGTCACGACAATGTCACGCTGAACAATGTATGATGTGACTGACGCGCATAAGTTATTGTAGCATAAGTACTACATAGTTAAAGCACAGAATTTCGTACTTAGCACTCTGAGCTCTGAGCTTGTGCAACCTCATATAGATGTGAATTGTAGAAAAAAGTGGTAAATACATAGGCTAAGCTACACCAATCAAAAAACCTGTGGCTCGTACTCTTGCTGAGGCTGGTATGTAGGCTCAGCAGGAGCGTAGGTTTCCTCTGCTACTGGGGGTGCAACAGGGACAGCAGGTTCGCGCTGCTCAGAAGAAGGCTCGGAAACAATTTTGTCGACAGGAGGCTCAAGGATTTGAACGGAATCAGGGAGTGGTTTGCGAGGACCAACCTGGCCTTCAGGATCCCAGCCCTTCATGCTGTGAGGGTAAAGGATTAGTCACAAGACAAAAAAGCTCTGGTGGAAAACGAACATTTTAACTTTGATACCAAGCACACCCTGTTTGAGCAGCACATGCCGGACAGCGAAATCGACGAAATCACGGGCGGGCTGACCGGAGTGGATCATGAAACCGTCCGTGAATTTCATAGACTTGGCACGGGCAGCACGAAGCTTGCCAGAAACGACAACTTCACAACCCTTGGCACCGGACTCCATAACGAAACGGAGCACACCATAGCAAGCACTATAGCAAGCACATCAACTTGAGGTCACAAATATCATGCACCGAAACATGACCAACGCACCGACGGACAGCTAGACCACCGAGTAATTTGTATCGCAAACTCTCGCACTGAGCGACAGCAGAGAGACCACGGTACTGGACCTTCTCAGCGTAAAGCTCAAGAGAGTTCTCCGGGAACTTGAAACGTTTCTGGACGAGAGCAGTAAGCTCACGAATGCGGCGACCCTTCTCTCCGAGGACCTCCTGGGTGTGCGTAGCACGGATGATGATCTAATTGGTTATATAGGTCAGTTGCAAGATGCTCAATCGATACTGCAGATGAAGACGGACCTCAGTTCGAGCATGAGTGACTCGGACATCACAGCCGGAGTAACCTTCCTCAGCGAGCTCGCGGGTGAAGAATTCGTTGAGTTCAGCGCGGAACACACCGTCCGCTACGAACTTTCTCTTTTTGCTGATCTGGGCGGCCATTTTAGAGTTTTGGAGGAATTGGCTCTTGAACTTTTGAGACCAGGAAAATGCGATAAGGAAGCGGAATGAGGTGAGATCGATTAAGTGGAGAAAGTTAGAACAAGAATTCAGACAACGATTTAAGAGAAAGCTATTACCTTGAGTCTTGCGAACGCTGAGGTCGGTTACCGACGACCAAATTACTTTCACGAGAGGGTCACGCTCAGTCACGGTGGCTTGCTAGCTAGACAGTACCACGGCAAATGCCGAATCTGTGATATGTAAAGCGAAATTTGGCCTGACTTTCAAGCTTCATCACTTTATTGGCTGTATCTGTTCAGCGTCGCAGTCGAGGTGAGTACTACTACTTGAAGTTCATTTTCATCTTCTACGACCTTCTATGACGAGTGTTGTACGTTCAACCTTTGGCACCTCTTAGTAGACCTAATCCTTCGAGCTTTCGAGCTTGAGCGGCTTACTGACATGAATGACTTGCTGAGATACTTATTCTTTCCTTATTCTTAAAACTTGTCAATATTTTCGATGCTAATTGTTTTCATTAGGTTGGATTCACATCTTACACGTTCATAGTCCACTCCAGGGCTTTCTTTACTTTACTTGAAATTGTGTATCTTGTATATAACCTGTTAACAACAATAAGATCTTGCTTCTCTTACTTCGCTTTGTACAATTCTCCTCCCCTAGCTACAGAATGTGACACGTACAAGGTATAGTATGATAGCGCCATAGATTTCATTTCAAATCATAAGAAACAGGAGACATGACACATGGATGAGCAATAGGGAAGCAAAAAAGTTCAGGTTCAGAAGATGTGTGTGTGCGGAAGAAAGAGGCAATTATGGAGGAAACGTACAGAGCTTATGCACATTGATGACAGACAAAAGAGAGGGAACACAACGAGAAACAAGCCACACGGCGAACTGGAGGACAGATGGAATGTTACGAGTTTTTATCTTTATCTTTTATTGCTTCGTGGCTCTGTTTAGAGCACCAGAGACGACAGCTGATGGTACATGGCCAATCAAGAGAGGGAGGGGAAAGCAGTCTCGTCATCGACGTTAAGGGCGGCGGGGGCACGGCCGTTACCATCTTGTCGTCCACCACGGTTTCCGCCCCGACCACCGCGTCCGCCCCGGCCCCTATTGCCGTCACCACGACCACGGCCACCACGGGTGTTCGGTCGGTCAAAGCGGGCGTCGATCTCGATGAAGACTTTCTCTTCCTTCTTGGCACGGGCCTTGGGCGCTGCTTTACCCTAGGCTCAAAGTGTGAGCAGGCAATGCAATATTAACGGGTAAAGAGCGGACGTACCTTGCCAACAAAGTAAGAGTCCTCGTCACCCTTTTGCAGAGGGACCACGTCCTTCCAGAGGTCTGCGTCAGCGCCTTCATTGGCCCTACGTCCCTCAAGTTTGGGCACAGCGGAGAGTTCCTTCTCTTTCTGCTGAGCAAGGTACTGTTCAAGGGTCAGCGTGTTGTCTTCCTCCTCCTGCTCCCTACGAGGGCGACCTTCAGGCTTGTCTTCGGTAACCGCTGGTGCTTCAGTAGAATCAGCGGCAGGTGCAGCCCAGGCATCGGCACCCGAGGTTTCAGCGCCCCATTCAGCGGCGGCAGTGGTAGGTGAAGTAGCCTCGACGGCAGCATCGACGGTGGCAGCAGCCTCAGCCTGAAGCTCTGTGTTGCCATCGTCACCACCCCAGCCCTGGTGAACCTTTTTATCAGAGTCACTGAGGCACAAGTCAGTGTCAATCTCTTTTGTTATGAACACGATGCCGCGTACGTCTTGCCAGTCGCAGAGTGCCTGTCAAAGGGACGACGGCCACCTCGTTGACCACCGCGACCACCGCGTCCTCGACCGCGACCGTCGACTAGAAAGAGCACGAGATAATTATGAGAGAAAAATGTGCGATCGATGGATACAGATACTTACACTTCTTAGGAACAGATTCAGCATCTTCGACGCCATTCTGGTTGGGGTTGCTGTCACCTCTGAAAGCAGAGGACCTTGCACCACCACGTTGGTAGTACTTACCCCCACGCGAAGCAGGACCTTTGCTAGCCTTTTGATTATCCCTTGCCGGTGCAGGTGCAGGAGGAGCCGGGGGCGCAGGTACAGCAGTCGAAGAAGGGCTAGGTTCGTCTACACCTGTTTCACGAGAATGAGAGAAAGAAAAGATGAAAAATAGAGAAATAATACCTTCATCGAGGAGAGCAAAAGGGTTTTTGGAGGCCACCGACATAGTTGACGGGGCCTTTTATTTTATTCTTCAGCAAACTGGATACAGAGGTTTGCAAAAAGATTTTAGAGTGTAGGGACGATAGGAGAAAGACCCCGTGAGTGGATACTTCCGGGGTCCTTCCAAGCCACTGACGAGCGGCTGTACAGTTTTGAATCCCAGTAAGTATATAAACACCGTAAGCCTCGTGTCTTTCTTCTTCTAACGCATTATTCACAGGTCAGTTTTCTCTTTTATTGTCTCTTGCCTCGAACTCACTGTTTTTCAGCGTCTCAAAAGCATCTCGACGACGACTCACCCGCCTTTTCAGGACTGGTGTGGGTCGAGGACCTTGAGACCGTCATAGCACGCTGGAGAGCAAGTAACACGATGGGACTTGGGTGCGGCGAACTCGTTATGTTGATTCTTCGTAATTAGCTTGTGGGCCTCGTCGCAATGTCTCGTTGTACAATTATATATGTACATGGATTAATTTTATACATTTTCTTCTTTTTTCTTGCACGTTTCGAATGAGTAAGTACTTATCTTGAGAATCAACTGCACACATGGCAGGCACGTAACACATGACACCCTGAATATCCGGCCCCGCCAGGCCTTTCTCCTCGTCGACCACCACAGCGAGCACCGTATGTCCAAACTCGCGATCTCTTCGCTGCTGTGCGACGACGACAAGGCAGTCAAACCATCTCCAGTTACTGAGCCACAGATTGTCCCGGAGCCTGTCGTTCTTGCTCCCCATCTTAGAAAGTCTCCTCAACGCGTCGACACAGAGTCTCATTCAAGAAATCAGTATCCCAACTCAACGTCCAATGCAGCGACCAGGCTTCCCCCTTCCATTTCTACAAGTCCTCCTTTGGTTTCCTCACCGACCTCTTCAAGACTGGCACTAGATGCGTTAGTACATGCGGCATCCGAAGAGCAGAGACGATTGTCAGTTTCAGGGCCCTCAAATACCAACACGGTCCAAGGTTCGCCTTATCAGCCAGCTGCACTCGTTACCCGGAATCCTTCAGAGGACCCGTATACCCAGTATCATGGCCAGTATCCCCCCAATCTCAGCCCTCTTCACGAACTCAAGTTAAGGACTACCAATCCTATCTCACCTTTGCTCACTCAGCAGCAGCAGCAACGACGTAATCATCCTTTCGACGACGGCGCTCCTGTTCATCTCAGTCCTGTCGAAGATCTCACCCGTAGGGCCGGGCCCAGTCGGTCACCATATACTTTTCCTTCTCCTCTGCCTCCAACATCATATCGACCCTCTTCCTCTCACAGTTCTCCGTCTGTTCACCATGCTTCACCATCTTACCATCGCCTATCTCCAGCCACCGAGCAGCCTCGTGACCGGTCTAGGGATCGTGAAAGAGAGCAGATACGGGAACGCGAAATACACGAACAAGAGTTGTTACAATATCAGCAGCGTCCCCAGAGGCACCAACAACAGTTTATGCTCGTTCAGCAAGAACAGAGACAAGTTCACCGTGATCGTATTCTCGGTTATGGGCCCGCTGGGGAAAGCCGCACTGCCCAGAGGATAGATGCTGACAGATCAGCTCCTCAGCCCCCGCTGCTCGATCATCGTGACCGTCATGGGCGCAAATCAGATCCTCTGCCTGGTCCTGGGATGCGAAGCATTCTGTCTCCTACCGTGCACAACCATGTCACATCGTCGTTGTCAGGACCAGGTATCGCTTCAAGTCCATCTGCTTACACCAATTACATGCCCCTCCCCACACCCACTCGATCGTCTCCTCACTTGCAACCTGTCCAAAGTCCACATACTTCCAGACCTTCAACTTCTTCGTCATTCTTTCAAGCAGATTGGGATCAACCTGCGCTTGATCGAGGGGGGGATGAGAGATCAAGTAAGAAGAGGAGGCACTCGGATACGTCACCTATGCGAAACGAGGAGACGAGAACTGGTGAAATTGGTATAGGCAGAGGTAAAGATTTCGAGGAAGAAAGGGGAAGGGAAAGGGACTGGGAAATAAAGAAATCTGGGGAACGGGATAGATTGTACGAGAGAAACAGAGAGCGAGAGATGGAACTTCTTCGTCGGGAAAGAGAAAGAGAGGAGCTAGAACATGTGCGCCGTGAGCAGGAAAGAGAAAGAGAGGAGCTAGAGCATATGCGCCGTGAGCAGGAAAGAGCAGCAAAGCGCGGGTTCGGTGGAGTGGGCTATCCAGGACCAAGTCCTAGCTCCAGCGCCATCGCCAGTCCTCGTCCTACCAGTATCGCGGCTATCACAAGCCCTTCTATCCCTGTTATTACGAGCCCGACTACGAGGAGGGCCGGAGCGGGTTATGATCCTGTACATGAGCTCGATCGAGTTCCACCACCTCATAACCAGGAACATGCACGCAAGCGGTCACATGAATTCACCAGTACCTCTGAGCTAGTTGAACGAGACATGCAACGGTTTGGTGGTACTGTTGCAATGCTGGGTGGTCATGGGCAAGGTCTTGAACGGCATGAATTTGCTGGTGTCCGCACACAAGACTATCCGACTCAGCAGCAACCACTTCGAACATCTCAACCTTCCTTTCACAATAACGTGAATGATCGCGATCCTGTTCATTCTGCCCACCGCGATTCCCAGGCTTTTCTGCAGCTGCAGATCCAACCAGAACCTTCACGTCGTCATTCGCACCATGTAGAACGGGAACAACAGCCTCAGTCTCCCCAATTGCCTCGTATTCCTCACCTACCTAATATTCCGCATCAGCATCGAGTGGTCAGTCCGATATCCATTGGTCGTCGCTCTCCACCTGGCAGTCAAGTTGGAAGAGCGATTGCAGCGAGGAAGGTTGAGCTGGAGCACCACCACCAGCAGATGTCCAATGTGGAGTCCAGTTCTCATGTTGGAGTCAAAGTCGAACCTTCAACCTCACCGGCGATGGATCGTCCAACGTTCTCAGTGCCATCCCCCTCTCCTAGTCAGCCTTCAGAGCAGATACCTCCCAAGGCGCCGGAAGGGAAGGTGAAATCTGATTTTCCTGATAGGAAGAGATCTCAGACCATAGTCACCGAAGTTTCAGCTGAGCAAGAGACAAAGTTACATATTGATGGTGGATTACCGGTTAAGCCAGAGAAGACGATGCTGGTCCCACGAGAGTCGCCTTCTGCGGCTGTATCACAACAGCATCCAAAATCCATGGCCTCCACCTCCGCCCCCACACCTCATTTTCCTCGTATGCACCCTACACCTCAAACAAAGCCTGTGCATGTATCTCAGCGGCCACCCTCGCGAGCTCAATCTCAGGCTAAACCGCAGAGGGATGAGAACGAAGATGCTCATGAGTGGTTCCTGGAGCATTATGCTGATGAGACTTCCGAGTCTCGCTCTCAGCCTCAGCCCAAACAGTCACATCCTTCCTCTGCCGACAGTGTCGCACGAAATTCACCCGTACGTGCTGTCGCTCAGTCAGATCCGGTGAGACTCAGCACAAAAAGCCCTACCCCACATAGTCATGTTCCGCGGGAGCCCAGCCCAGTAGAGCGCGAAGCCTCTGTGAATGAAGATAATGATGCTGTGATGGCGCTAGAGAAAGAGCTGGAATTGGGCCTAGCGGAGGTCAGTGCTGAATACCGAAAGAAAGAGGCATTAGAGGATGTTATGGATGTTGACGATGCAGATGTTGATCAGGCTGTGTCGGAGCTTATGGAGGAAGCACTTGGCACTGGACGAAGAGAAGACGAGGATGTGGGGAGTGAAGTTGACAGAAATGAAAGCGCAGTGGATGTAGAAGATGAATTGTTGAGCCTTTTAGATGACCAGCCACATTCGTCGGCAAATGATGGGTCGAAACACCATCCTCATGCCAATCATACCCAAAGCTCTTCCTTGTCCGGGCCCAAATCCTCAAAGTCCTCTAAGCCCAAGCCTACAGTCGAGCGTCGTTCCCCTCCCAAACTATCCTCTCTGAAGCTCAAGAATGAATCTGGGTCTCAACCCGCATCGCCACTTGCTGCTGGCCCTTCTGGTAAATCTGCCACTAGGTCGCCCAGCGTCAGTTTGGGTGCTAGTGCTGCCAGGGCATCTTCCGTAAGGCCGCAGGAGAAAGACGATAGGGAGTCGATGCCTCCACCTGCGACGCCTAATAAAGAGAAGGGCGAAATCGCCACGAGTGCCCAGCAGCCTAAGAAGAAGGGGAAGGTATGTATCTTTTAAATCTATAAGCTCTACTACTCATCTTTATGGCAGCCTGGTCCCAAACCCAAACAGCGAAGCTCAGATAGCACTGTCGTCGGCGCTCCGCCACCAGCCCCGCCCAAAGCTCGAGGCAAACCTGGTCCAAAGCCCAAACCGCGTGATGAATTCGGAAACATCATTCGTGCTCCCGCTGCTGCACCAGCAAAGGCTAGTAAAAGCAGCGCTTCGGCGACCCCTACTCCTCAACCTAGCAGAAATCCTTCAGGGTCTGTGAGTATGGCGGGTGGAAGTGGAGCAAGGTCTCGCTCTACTTCGGTGCTTCCTGGTGGATCTGTTGGTCCCGAAGGCGATGCTGGAGCGAAAGATGGTGAAGACGAGCAGGAAATGGAGGATGACAAGCTATATTGCGTGTGCAAAACACAATATGATGAAGATCGGGCCATGATCGCGTGTGACTCGTACGCGACGCTATACCTTAAAATCTTGCAAACACTGACGATTTGTTGCAGATGTGATGAATGGTATCATACACAGTGTATGGATGTACAAGATCATTTGGTTGACCTTGTAGATCAGTTCTTCTGTCCCCTGTGTATTGAAAGTATGTTTCTACTCGGATTTTGTCTGCAGCGCATGTAGCTAATTTATCCATGCAGAAAATCCCACTCGGAATTTTCAAACAACATACAAGCCTCGCTGCCTCCATGGTTTGGAATCTCCTGATCCTGACTCCCCCAAGGCGTGTCACAAGCCTGCTCGTGCATTTTCCAAGTACTGCTCTGATGCATGTGGCGTAAAGAACATGCGTAAGCGCATTGATGCCTTCACCAAAAAAGGTGGCAAAAAGGACGACTTGTGGGAGGCAGTCAAAGATGCAACGGCACGCGAGGGAATAGTCAAGTGCGTTGAGGAACTCGATCTCATGGATGTTGATGGTACTGGGCGTGCGTATGTCAAGCCTGTCATAAAGGAAGTCAAGCCAGTAAAAGCCAAGAAAACCCGGGAGATTGAACGCTTGAATTCCTTACTTGGTGGAATCGAGAAACTTCGCGACGAGCTCAAGCGTGATATGGATATCATCTTGTGGAGAGAGAAACTATTGCAATTAGCCAGTGATAGAGCAGAATCTGTAGGTCAGTGCGGTTGGGACCAAAGGTTGTGTTTTTCTGACGAAGATTGGGCTGATTATGGGGAGGGTGTGTTGGAGAGTTACGCGGACATTGGCGAAGGTGAGATGGATGCAGATGGGGAAGGAGAGTGGTGGTGTCCCGGCGAACAAGAATGTGAACGTCATGCTGGGTAAGCGATCCTGATTCGCTGATCTCCTGAGTGCACAATTAACCCTAAGCCCTCGATAGGTGGCAAGGTCTTCGCGCCAAGGACGTAGACAAGGAAAAGGAAAAGAAGGAAGAGGCTTTGATGAAACTAACTACGAGGGAACGTGAGATACGCAAGCGCTTAGACAGCATCATGGAAGATGCTGGTCCACTCCCTGGCAAAGGTCGCAGCCAAGCAGCCCCCCCTGCCCTATCCAAACCGAACAATAAGCTTACCAACGGCCACAATCCGAAGAGCAAAGTAAATGGAGACGCGGCAAAGAAGGGCAAGAAACGAAAGGCTCCATCTTGAAGTTCCGGCTATGATGATTATAGATGCGTGTATTTTTACCATGCTTGTTTTCGTCGTTCGAAAGTGCTATTCTATGTACTGCTTACTATACATACGTATATCGTACTTGCGTTCCAGCAACATTTAAATTGTTGATTTGTTGAGTCCTGTTCGTTCAAAAACATTATTACCGTTTCTTCTACTTTTTCTGTCATCTTATGTCTAATCTTGTCTTCCTGTATTGTACACTTTACCGACATTGTAGCTTGGTAGTTTTCCCTTGTAAATTTTGAATACAGATATGTACAAACCACCAATTGATACTGTGCATGGATAAATGTAGCATGACAGGAAGGACAAGTATTGTATATTACGCACTTTACATTGTCCATGGCAGAAAATTGATACAATCCGCTGTTCTAGGACATCGTACAAAAAGGTGAACTAACAACAGTGTCCGCCTCTTTCCCCCTGGCAGCGTCAAGACAAGGCGTCGAAATAGAAATTGGGCGTGCTCTCAACGACCGATGGAAACATTAAATTAGTAACCGTCGCCTTCACCTCCTTCCTTGGAAAATCCTTTCTTTTCATAAAGTATCTGTGCCCTAGTCTCGTCATGGTGCTTCTTGGCCTCTATGTCGTTTTTATGGTAAGGAAGGAGTTCGTTGTAATCCACTTGACGGAGGGGTATGTCATCTTCTTGATCGAGATCCTGTGTGCGAGGTTGGAAGGTTATGGTGAAAGAGTGTAAGTCAGAACGTCGTATTCGAGCAGTAAACTCGAGACAGGATATAGAGGAAAATAAGCCGTACAATTTCTCCCAGCAATACAACGTTTTCTCCGCGAATGAGGAACAACCCGTGCCAATTTTCAGCAAACGCGTTGCCGTGATATATTCGTTCGACAGTATCTTCAAGAACCAGATTTGCTATAAGAACAAAGATAAGCGATTAATATCAGGAAACCGGACAGCAATGAACGCACCAAACTGGTCATAAGAGCGCAGAACACCATGCAGTTTCCGTCCGTCTCGTAGTATCACTAACATCTTTCCTGACAGACAGGACAGCGGTGAGACATTGTTTTAAATGAATACATTGCAATTCGCAGCGTTCGGGTTAGTTGAAATTTTCATTATGTTCACAAATGAACGAGTGGGATAGCAGATATGCAATTCATGTGGAAGGAGACAATAGAGAGGGCGTAAGGTTTAGGAGGAGCAGCGCTGGAGGATTGACGGTGGGTAGACGTACTGTCCACGCAATCCACTAGAGAGCCTGATGTTGTGAATGGTATCAAGGAGTCCATTGAAAAGCGAGAATGTCGGGCTAGTAGATATCGCCCAAATACGATGATCGTGGTAGCGGCTAAAAAGTAATTGACCTTACACTTATGCCGGCCTTGCAGTAATAGTTGTTAAAATGAGCTATATTATAAGTATACGAGTATGTTAACATCTATTCTCCCAAACTAACGATCCCTCTATGTATCGGAACCGATAAGTTCTCAGTGCAAAGTTTTCCGACTTTGAAGTAAGTACAGCTAGTTGGTCTCCAGCTCAAAAGCGATGGTCAAGTCAATGCTAGCGATGACCTTGCTCAATGAGCAGGGCTTGAAAATGGCCTGTCACGCACGCCATAGACGTTAAGCACTTATGTACGAAGGTCTATGGTACTCTGGCAATTCGATTTAGTTGATTGTCAAGGGTGAACAGTCGATGGGTACTCGTACAGGTACTTTTTATGCTGATAGGTTATGGCCATCGTCTTTTTTGATAGACTTCCACAATTTACTCAACGAAGAGTAGCAGGATGGACATAAGTGGTGAGCTAGCTTCGGTCCACCGCAGCCAGGGCAATTGACAATATCTAGCTCAGGCGGTCAGCTATACGGCCGAAGGTGTACAACTTGATACATACTTCGCTTGTCCTTCAAACCCTTGTTAGCGGATCGCATGGCCTTGCGCGAATGAGAAACTTTCTTTTTAGGCACAGCGAGTAGAACGCGAGGGAAAAGGTCCTCGAGCAATGAAGCCAGCGAGGGGATTTTCCATGAAGTACCGAATGCTGCTGGAAGAGCAAAGAGAGAAGAAAACAGCGTAGGCTGAGCTCTGAAAGCTGGGAGCAGTGCGCCACGGGACTGCTGGAAGAGCAAAGAGGTCATTTCCAGTGGCAGAGTGAGGACGCGACAGTCGCTGTCAGTGTGTGGACATATTCATTTTTTGGCGCTCCGACCAAACAAGCGCTAGCCTGCACTCAAACCACCACTACCCATATTCACTTCACTCTAATGCTGCGACTCACTCGTCCTTTATATCAAGTCGCAAAGACGACCACTGGCATTACTGGCCTTGGCGTACATCCTGACCCGCTCCCCGTGTTGGCCAGAACATACGAGTCTACACTGACGGCACTTGCTTCCCTTCCTGCAACATCTGTCTACCGTCAAGGAACGGAGGCACTCACATTACGAAAACTCAACATTGTGAAGGCAGCTAAAGGAGATATTGCAGCAGTGGAGAAGGAGCTAGATGAGGGTCAAATTGAGGAGTCTATGCTGATTGCGGCAGATGAGCTCAAACTTGTTGGAAAGATGGCCGAGTGGAAAGCGTAAGTATTGATTCAGTTCTCTTCTTTCCCAGATGTTTATACTATGTTTTCCTTCGCGCAGATGGGAGCCTCTAGAAGAGAAGCCTGAGCCTGGTCAATGGGAATACTTTGGAACTACGACCTCTACATGAAATTCTATACTTATTCCACATGTACCATCCCGAGTATGAAGAATTGCCTTCATTTACCAATTGGGTCGGCACGCACTGAAAGTTTTGAGTTATCTATGGCCACGATAGCGCCTGTTTATCTCAGGCTTTGACTAGTAGCATGTACTACTGTGAGTCTGGCTACTTACAACGATCTTCCTTACGTAATCAGCAATTAGTAAGCGTTAATCCCAGCGGAAGAAATGTATTCCGAAAAGGGTGTGGGGAAATTATAAGTACTTGTAATGAAACAAGCAGAGGGCGACTACTCGTACGTCGACGACAATGCTCTCACGGACGATCTCTGCATGTCCCGCCTCTTTTCGTGCAATGAGCACCCAGGTTCCACGCGGCATGGCCGCTATTCTTCAGAAGAATCCTGACGATGTTGTCATCACTTATGCCAAACGTACTGCCATCGGTCGCGTCAGGAAGGGTCAGCTCAAGGATGTACCCATTGACGAGATGATGTACGCTCTGTTCAAGGTAACTTATCCGAGTCATGCCCTCCCTCGCACTCGCCTCATACTTGTACAGCAAACTCTTGCACAGACCAAGCTTGACCCTAAGAAGGTTGACGACATCTGTGTCGGTATGTATCTGCATCTGTTCACTGGCTCAACCTTTGCTCACTTGATATGTAGGCACCTGTCATCCTCCCTCTCCTCTGTATCTATCCAGGTCTGCTGCTCTTGCGGCTGGCTTTCCTCATACTATGCCCATTTCCACCGTCAATCGTCTGTGCTCTTCAGGCCTCATGGCTGTCAGAAACATCGCTCAGGCTATCAAATCCGGAGAAACCACTCTAGGCATTGCTGTTGGTGTGGAGAGCATGAGCCTCAAGTATATATTTCCGCGCCCATCCTTACTCCCTCACTTATTCTTGGAACCAGTCCTAGACCCACTCCCGAGGTTTCACAAGTTGTTGGCGACAATACAGAAGCTCACGACTGCTTGCAGGTATGCATCTTGCTAGAGATTCCATGCTTCGTCCGACTTCCCGTTCGATTCTAGCCTATGGGTTGGACCTCGGAAATGGTTGCAGAGGCGTACAAAGTACCGAGAGAGAAACAGGATGAGTACGCTCTCATTTCTCACACCCGTGCGAATGAGGTATGTAAATGCTAACATCCACTCATGCCCCGTTGGCTTGAACTTTTCGTCGTGAACTCAGTCTGTAGCCAAAGGTATCTTCGCTGATGAGATCGTCCCCATTACTGTCCGTGGTACTACGATTTCCGTCGATGACACTATTCGCCCTGGGGTGACTAGGGAAGGCCTCGCTGCACTTAAGCCTGCCTTTCCTAACTGGGGCCCGGCTTCTACGACAGCTGGGAATGCCTCTGGTATCGGCGATGGTGCAGCTCTATGCGTTATGACCACTCGCGCCAACGCAGAAAAAGAAGGAATGAAGATCTTGGGCAAATATGTCACTAGCACTGTTGTTGGTGTCGAACCTAGATACATGGGTATCTCTCCTGTCTTTGCCATCCCGAAACTTCTTGAGAGTGTGGGTTTGAGTAAGGAAGACATCGACGTTTA
The DNA here is from genome assembly GCA_003987895.1 of Neonothopanus nambi. Classification (NCBI taxonomy): domain Eukaryota; kingdom Fungi; phylum Basidiomycota; class Agaricomycetes; order Agaricales; family Omphalotaceae; genus Neonothopanus; species Neonothopanus nambi. Next base: position 6,421 of record RCHF01008491.1, on the reverse strand, counting down.
CGAAGTATGGTCATCTTTTGCCTTGCAGGTTGACATGCTCTCAATATTGCCCACAGATTAACGAAGCCTTTGCCTCACAATTCGCATACTGTGTTGAACAACTCCAGATTCCGATCGAAAAGATTAATCCTAACGGAGGTGCTATTGCTATCAGCCATCCCGTTGGAATGAGTGCGTACACTCTTCTTGTATCTCTTGGATAAGCTCTAAATTCTGCGACTTCAAACATAGCTGGTGCTCGGCAAGTTGTTACTGGTCTTGCCGAACTCAAGCGCAAGGACAAGAAGCTTCTAGTAACCAGCATGTGTATAGGAAGTGGAATGGGGGCTGCAGGTATCTTCGTGAATGAGGCTAGACATGAAGCAAAATTATGATGAAGTGTTATTGTAATGACCGGTACTTGGTATAACTTGGATAAATATGGCAAGACTTCACGACCATGCTACAAGTAGTTTATGTAAACGTGTATTTGCCGGCTGCATTCTCAACGTATACTTACCACTGCTATCTCGAAAGCAACAGTCAACATGCTCGAAACGATTTACATTGCCCGACACGGTAGCTTTGATCCTATTTCCTGTTGTTCTTTGCGATTAAGCATCAGATGTATACAGGGTTCAGATTGAATTGGGTTAGCACCAGCTGGTGAGCTCGATGTCAGAGCAGACTTGTCGTCATACACACCATTTAAACGGCAGGAAGAGTGAGACCGGTTTACCCAGAGATCCACCTCTTGCTGCATTTGGCGTAGTAGGTAGCCTGATGGGTTTTTCATTGATGCTTGCTGGAGCTTGAAAGCGCGATAGACCCAAGCTCAAGAACTGGCCAACTATATTCTTTCGCTTCCGGAAGACCAGAGACCGACAGCTATTTTCTCCTCTCCGTACTGTGAGCAATATTCCTAATGCGCCCAAGCACACACATTCATCCTGGATTTCAAAGATCGCTGTCTTCAAACCTCAAAGCCTGTTTCTACTGCTTTAGGTGTTCCAATATATGTAGAGCATGGTACGTCTAACTTCATCCTCTTGCGACTGCATGAATTCATGAATCTCGATGTCAAGGGATATCCGAGTGGTATTCACCCGCTGCTCCCGGCACAGGACTGCATCCCCGACCCTCCTCCGCCTCCGATCTGAAGGCATACTTTCCCGAAATTGACTCATCCGTTTGGTCGTCGATTCACTATCCTTCGCGAAAAGGCGAAGACGTCGAGCAACTCCACGAGCGGATTAAAACATTCCTCTCTGATTTCGTTCCTGAAGTAGAGTCTCGCTTCCCTGAACACAAACGTGTGCTGCTAGTGAGCCATGCTGCCACGGTGATTGCACTCGCTAGAGTACTTGCGGGTGATCTAGAGATGCCCTTAAGGGTAGGGTGCTGCTCGCTGAGCGAGTTTGTGAGGAAGGAAGGCCAGAGTGTGTTGGGTAGCTGGGATATCAAAAAAAGTGCGGAGGCCGGTTTCTTAACTGGAGGTATACAAAGAGACTGGGGTTTGGAGGATATTCAGATCGCGAACGGGAAGGTTGGTCAATATCATTTTGGAAAACTTTTGTGCTTACGGATTTGGGTAATTCCTCTTTTTTTCGCTGCTAGGTGGTAGATGATACTGGTGTTCCTGGTACGGAGGATGATGTAGATGAGCCCGTAGGCTCAATGCTCTCAAGCAGAAAGGCGTCAACGTCGGCTTCAACGGCTCACATAGTTAGCAGTCTTTAGAGGTTACAAATGTAAGTCTTCAAAGTTCGAGATAGAGAGGGATGCCCGTGGCCCGATGATACATCTACAACTTGTATATAGCTTAGAATAGTGATGCGAGATCCAGAGGGCCCTTACAATGTAACATTGTAAGAACGCTGGATTTACTTTCCCGGCAATATTGATCCATACCCAGTCAGAAGCCTGACTCGGAACTTGAGTAGTAACGGTGGAACACAGGTCGAGCTCTCGTTGCTTCCTCCGAACTTTTCATCGACATCACTCACATTATTCGGTCATGGAGCCCCAGTTTGACTCCGACCCTCTCCGACCTGGTATGTACTATGTAGTGATGTGCGAGAGGCTGTTCAATCACTGTTGGTGCAGCCGAACACGAGATCAGTTCTGAATCTAAGTATACACTGGCCAAACACTGGCAGGTCTCCTGATTGCCCTGAATTCTCTCCATCCTAGAATCATTCGCTATATGCATTAACGTCTCAAGCCTGCTTTCAACCTTTGAAGCTACAAAATGCTTCAGACCCTATACATTGCTCGACACGGTCGGTGAAAATGTAATTCGAAGCCCCTGGTCACTGTCTAATCTCTTCAAGCACAGGTTTTCGAAGTAGCTGGGCTACAGGTGATTGGTAAGGATTCACATCTAGCCCGCTGAATTCAACTGTAATGGGTGCAGAAATATTGCTGAGCATCTCTAACCCATTCCCTTCAAAGGTCGAATCGCAATGATCCTCTCTCGGAGTCTGGTATTGTCAATACTCCGATTCCGTATAATGTTGCTTGATCTATTTATTGATTGAAGCTTACAATTAGGCTCAAGCAAAAGACCTCGCAAACTACCTGTCTGCTCTACCTGAAGAACATAGACCATCTGTAATATTCTCCTCTCCGTTTCGTAAGGATTACACTCCAGATTTGCACGCAGTGATTCCTCTAGCTGACTATCTATCAGATCGTTGCTTGCAGACAAGTCAGATCACATCTATTGCTTTGGGTATTCCAATCTATGTGGATCATCGTAAGTCTTCCTGGCTCAATCACTCTGTTCAACCTCAGACAAATTGCAGGCCTTTCGGAGTGGTATTCAGACGTTACAGCTGCAAAAAGGGTACCACAGCCAGAGCCTCCTGATGCTGCTGTTCTCCGCAAAGATTTCCCTGAAATCGACGCTGAGTCTTGGTCCCGCCTCTGGTATCCGCCTACAGAAGGCGAAAACGTCATCCAGATTACAGCAAGAATGTCAGCATTTCTTTCTGATTTCATTCCTGAGGTGGAGAAGATGAATGAGATGCCTAATAGAATTCTCCTGGTGAGCCATGCCGCACCTATAATAGGCCTCGTGAGGATTCTCTTGGGAGAAGACAATACTTCTGTTAGACCTGGATGCTGTTCGCTCACTGAGTTTGAGCGTACTTCAGACTCTGAAGATCCGCAAGGACCTGGTGGGAAATGGTTAGCCAAGCGCATCGGAGATGCATCGTATGTCAGTGGCGACATAAGGGAATGGGGATTCGAGGACTATTACTGATCTGAATAAATGCATTGATCTGATATACACTATCGTACACCTATAAGTCTTCCTACGTACAGTCCAGAATACAATGCTTCATATGTCAAAGGCCTCGACTAGAATTTGACCCAAGCACTGGCGTAGCTAACACTCGAGTCCCTAATAGTCTCACAGGGACTGCTTTGCTCGTATCTAACCCACTGGATAGTCGGACGACACGTCTCATTCTTCTCCAGATCTGACAATGCTCCTAATAACACGCCAATAGGGTGTCGGCCACAGATCGTGTTCTTCGTGTAGGACAAATATTTCGCGAATTCAGCATGCGCTGCAGCCGCACCCGAACGCGGAAGCGTAAGAATGTCCATAGCTTCGCGATCTAGTCTTCTAATTGATTCGTGGATAGCATGGCCTTGAGATGGACCCGTAGCCCGCGAAAGACGTATGCCGGGACTTGTGCTTGGTGCAGGCTCTGGATAGTAGTATGTATACGAAAATCTGGTTCCCCTGCGAGAATAACGTCAAAAAGGAACGGCGACGCAGTATAGATAGTATTGATACCAATGACAGAAGTCGCTTGATACGACACAGAATGTATCTTCCCTGGCCAGATATGGTGCTAGTAGCTCTCCATAAACTACTTCTTTCTGTTGCGAGATAGCCCCGACGACAATAGGCACAATGGTGATATTCTCTCTATTTTGTCGTCGGACGAAATCTGAAGAGATGACAGCATTGGACCGACTCACCCCTCAAAGATCTTTCGGACGTATGGTAAGTGCATTTCAAGACTATGTTCCGCCTCGTCTTCATCTAGCTCTAGCATACGAAATTTACCTGTAGCCTGAAGTTCCTTGACGGCTGAGAGAAATCGGCATATAGACTTTCATTATTGGAACTACCGACGTACTTTCAAGATCCAAGGGTAAGTTTCCAATCGGAGTCTCATATTCTTTACAAGGAGAAAGAGCACAAGAGTCCAGATAAATGTGGTGAGAAGGACCGAGGACAAAGACGCGCTTGCTTGAGGAAGATGTTGGATGTTTGAGAGATGAAGATAAAGATCAAAGCAAACTCACATCCCGGTGGTGTCTATACTCTTGTACGCCCAGGCAGCAGCAGGACCAGAGTAGGCATATCCTGCATGTCTGAGAAGCGAGAATCAGCCGAAGAAACGGTGATTCAGGCAAGCTGAGCGAACGGTGCAATGACAGCTTTGCATCCCTTAATTGGGAGCGGATCCTCAGTGCTGGAGACGTCTTGGAGCCATCCTGATAGCTCTGTATTGAGAACACGTCCTGAGATACATCGTCAAGTCAAGCTCGAGGACATGGTGTTAGAGGACGACAAGATAGACCATTTCCGGTATACCAACTGCCTGCATGCGACGCAGAACGAACACCCTGTTGACTGGAGCAGAGGAAGGGTCAATATATTCCTTGCTTGTAGTGACATGTAGGAAACCGACTTGCGTTTCTCTTTGGTAAGACATGCGGATAGTGGGTTGAAACAACAACTCAAGTGCTCAAACGTTGCAATCATAATCGATCAGACGCATCACGGCATAACTGCCACTTCCGTCTTCAAACTCAGAACTAGATCCGGGCGAACAAGGACGGTACGTTTGTCGCCCATACTATGTAGGTGGCAGAGGTACAATGGAATAATGGAAAGAAAGAGAACAGACGAGCAGCATTGCATGGCGCATGAACATGGATGCATATTGCAAATATACATGGGGAAAGAACACAAGTAATCATGACATTACTCTACTCCTCTGACCGCAGACGGGCTGCAGGGTTTGTCACTTTGACGCCAAGGACTTTAGCCCTGTGAGAGAAAAAGGAGGAATCGTCAGAAAACGAGTGCGGCAAGGTAAGGGAGAGGCATACCGTTCCAGTATCGTCGTGCGGTTCCTGCTGCTAACATTGTGGGCAATCTCAGCCGCGTAGCTTTTGTTGTGCATAAGGAGAAGTTCGAGTTCTCGGACATTGCTAACCAAGAACTTCTTCAGGCCGTTGGGAAGCAGATGTCTTGTCTGCAAATTACGCAGCACACGTTAGTCCCAGAGTATATAAGAAACAGTGTGAGGACGAACTTTCTTGTTGCTGCCATAGCCGATCTATAGAGGATAAACATTCAGGTAAGTAATGACATCTGAGGAGAATATACCACGAAACGCACCTTGGGCATAGGAGTTTGGCCCTTGAAGCGACGCCTGACCCTGTTGTCAATACCCTTAGGTTTCCGCCATGCCTCCTTCACACTGTGATAACGGTCCGACTGGTGGCGCCTATAGAATAAGATATGGACATGAAAAATCGTCGAATAAAAAAGAGTGAGCGACGGACTTGAAATGTTTAGTGCGTTTCTTGACAATGGGGATCTTGACGGCCATGGCTAACTAAAGAATGAAAAAGGTATGAGCTTCTTGAAAAACTCTAGACCAAAAGTCCTCAGTCCCAAAAGTCGTCATCCTGAAGTGCCAAATGACATCCAACGTATTTTGCCATCCAGTCCGAGAAATCGACAGCACAGATGGAATCCAGCAACACAGAACACTCGATTGAATGACTTTTGGGCATATTTCGGGGATACTCACAGATTTTGGGCTTGAGGAATACGCTGCGACGATGAAACTGGGATGATTATGAGGCCTGCAACAGTTTACCGTGAGAACTCCGGAGCCCCGGAGGTCAGCTTGCCAAATTTAGTAGTTGCTCTGGCGAATTAAAATTTAATTTCATGATTAGCACTATTTTTAGCAACTCAAGGGAAAATTCCCTCAAGGCTGGTTCACATCGCCCTTGCAAGTAGAGGGACATGTCCTTGTATTGTTCTTTACACTCAGAATCTGATTTCAGATAAAATGGAGTAAAAACAAAAGAAATGAAAGAAATGAAAGAACATATCGTTGATCGGGGAAAAGCACGTGGTATAATTTTGTGTCTCACGGTGGACTAGCGACATCATCCAACTGTGGTTCTCTCTTTCCCCATATTTCTCTCCTTTCCCCATATTCTCTGTGTCGGTACAGAGAAAGGAATTCGATGCTGTCTGCGCCCCAGCTAGACTTGGCTTTTGACAGCGAAGAATGGAAGACACCGCCATTGCCCGCCAAACTGTACAGGTCAACCAGCAATGCTAGTACCATCAGCAGCTACGGAGTTACGTCCTTTGGGAAAGGCTTCG
>RCHF01007876.1:0-22686 GCA_003987895.1 Neonothopanus nambi | reverse complement strand
TGATTGTGTTTTCTTCCCGCAGTGCCCATCTATACTAGTCCGACCACGACCAACGTCCTGGGCACATCCTGTCCCTCCATCTCTCACCTCTCTCACCTCCCCCGTATTAGCTTCGTCAGCTTTGTCCTGTATCTTTGTTCACAAGCTCACTCGTCGTTCCCCTCCTCATGCGCACGTCTTTTTCCCTCCACTTTCAACCATCCTCCCCTCTTCGAGTGGGTTGTCTATCTTCGGCTGTCGGCCCGCTCCCACCGATCTGAACCGCGCGTTCGGAAAAGTCACGCGTGAATGACTGCTTGTTTACTCCTCCATCCTCTCGTGTGTACCAACCACTCTAGCACCCTAGGAGTAGTGCTTCTGTTATTGGGGAGGGGTTAGACTCGGCTCCAAGGTAAGTTGTTTCGTCCTCCTCCCTTTCTCCTCTCTTTCTGGACCCCCTTCTCCCTTACATCGTCACCGGCGATTCTTCGACATTGAATTCAAATTTTCCTCCGTTCCGAGTCTTTCTGGATATTTCCCCCCTTTTCTTTCCTTCACTTTGACGTTTGTCTCACTTGCTTACCCCACCACGGACATTTCCTCCCTTTTCTCCCCTCCAGGGCCCTCCTAGACAAATCACCTCGGGATGTTCAGGCTGCAACGTTAAACGTCGACCAGGCCCGGGCCAAGTTTCAGTGTTCTAGTACACGACGTCGAAGATGGTGGGGTGGGCATGGTGAGGTTGAGAATGAAGATGAGTGGGAAGGTGCCAAGAAGATGCGGGTAAATGTGAAGGATCGGATGAGCCTACGTATGAGTTTGGTTGCAGGCTAGTGGGAGTGCTACAGGACCTAGGTGGAGGATCGAATGCGACGAGGGGAGATCGGAAGAGGAGGGGGTAGGACGAAGGGGTTGAGAACCAGCTATGAAGATTCGAGTTCGGAGGTTGATAATTCGGAAAAGTGTCTTCGTGTTCCTTCACCTGGCACCATCCCACCCCAACTCCTCCCAACCATAACTAGCGTCCTGGACACGTCTCTTTCTCCCGCCTCCCTCGCCTCGCTGGGCCTCATGCTAGCTTCGGCATGTCTTGGACTTTCTGGTCCACTCGTTTACGCGTACCGCACCTAATCGAGTCGAGTCCAGTGAAGGGGTGGAGAGTGTTTAGTCAACGATTCGGAGTGTCTATAAAATGCGCCTACGAGTCTACAAGCCCCACCCCGGGCCGCTTCTGCAGAAAGCTCCGATTCGGATACTACCACCTCCGGGCCCTCATTCTCCTTCACGCGTCCGAGTCCATATCAACCGTCCTTCTCGAATTATCTCCTTTTTTTCTCCATCCTCGGTCCCCGGGAGCGATTCTAACGCCGATACCTAGGCTATCTCCCTCATTCGGTGACCCTCTTCTTCTACTGTTGATACCTCAGACGATAAACATGTCATAATTTGAATTCGTCTTCCAACACTACCATGCCACGTACTTCGTACTTGAAGCTTGAACGTTCGAGCTCGAGTGCGTTGGTTGACGATGGGGACGATGAGGCCCGGACGAGGGGTATGAGACGGGGTACGACGCGATTCCAGTTCACTGAGGCCACCACGACGTTGACTCAAATTCAACTACAATCGCTATCAGAGCATAGAGAAGGATTGGTTGCTTCGGCTGTCGGCCCGCTCTCCGAAGCCGAACCGTTTGTCGGCGATGTAGGCCGAAATGTCACGCGTGACTGATTGCTCGTTTTCCTGCCTCTTCATGCGTGAACCAATAGTTCATCGTTGTTGGAAGAGGGGGTACCGTGCCATGCCACTCTGCCTGAACTTTCTTCAATCGTTCGTTGTTGAGGTGTTTTAAGGCGTTCGTCATTTGGGGTATCGACTGTGGAGGATGAAAGGCGTTAGGCAGAAAATGGGAAGACTATCTAGGAGAGGTTCCAACGCTGATTGGGTCCCTTCGCGCTTACGTTTGTATTGTGAGTGTATTCCTGAACGAAAACATTTCTTAGACTCCTCATCTGTCTTGTATTTTGTCAACCTCGAACATTCTACCCGGCGAATCATGAATCTCGTTTTTATCCCGCGTCGGTGGACCTTCGTGGTGCAGACAAAGGCCAAGGCGAAAAAAATGTTGACGCGCGAACCACTTCGTGTCCTCCGAGCCTTCTCCCCTCCTCGCACGCGATCCACCTAGGTCCTATACCAGTCCAACTCCCCCTATCCTGCAACTAGCGGAATCCGGGTCTCATCCGAACCTCCACCTCCACCTTCACCTTCACTTTCCCGCTCAGAGTCATTCTCATTCTCATTAGGTCCTACATTTGGGGGTCTTGACGACTGTGGAGGATCAATTGTGCGACTGTGGAGGTTGAAAAACGTTACTATTAGGGAGGTTCTAGGATCGCAACAGCGTTGGACGGGTTCATACTGCTCCTCACGTTTACGTTGTACTGTGAGTACATCCCTGAACGAAACACTTTTAGAGCTCATCTTTCTTCCCGTCCACCTCTACTCACTATCAACAGTCTCTCGCAGCGGTCAAACTTCAACTTTCTTCAATCGTTCGTCTTCACGGTGCTGGAAGAGATATTCGTCATCTGGAGTTTCGACTGTGGAGGCTGAAAAACGTTAGGTACGCTGTAGGCTTTCAACAGCGCTGGTTGGGTCTATCCAGGGTCTTACGCCCACGTTTGTACTGTGAGTACATCCCTGAACGAAACACTTTTTTTGGGAGCTCATCCTTCTTCCCGTCTACCTCTACTCCTTTAACGTCATCCGTCGTACCTCAAACTTACTTGCGTGTACGCGTTACGGTCATTGTCCCCTCTACGTCTCTTACTCCTACCTTGAAAGGTCCTACCCTGGATGCATTCGAGCTCAAACATGTGAACCTTCTTCAATCGTTCGTATCGGTTGTCATTGGAAGAAGGGGGGTACATATACCCGAGTAGCGGTGACTACTCCATCTGCAGTCGTTCGTCATTTGGAGGGAGGACGAAAATGGAATCGATTTGTTCGTCGTTACAGTGAGCGCTGGGGAGTTATCGACTGTGGAGGACCGACTGTGCAGCTGTGGAGGATGAACAGCGTTATCGGGATATTTCTTAGAGCTCGTCTGTCTTTCTGTCCACCTCGATTCATCCTACAACTCTCAATTTCAACTTCAAGGTTACGTGTAAGTACATGTAACTGTTCGTCCTCGCGCACCCAACTACGTCTCTAACTCATCTCTTGCCTTATCGTTCTACCTTCACAGCACGCCTTGTGACTCAGACATTCCCCGCTCTTAAACACCACACCATTGTGTCCAGACCTTATATGTATCAGATATCATCCTCACAGTCACGGTCCACCACATACATACAATCTCCTGCTCCCTATCGTCTACCGAATCTTTTATCAGAGTTAACGAACAGGCATGCTGACGAAGACATGTCACGCACCATAGCGAACTGCTACCAAGTAACACACAGGAGGTCGACTTCGATGTCTGCAGAGAAAGAGAAAGAGAAGGAACACCCATCTGCTGACACCTTCAACGCGGAAGTCTCTTTCACGTCCTTTAGATTTTACTGCCACGTCCAGTGATAACGTATTCTAACAAAACCCAAGGACGCGGTACCTGTTTCAAATGTTCAAACCGTGAGTCTCTCACCTTTTCCTCTCCGTCAAGTTCTTGAGGACCTAAGGTAGCAATAAATAGGATAGTGTACAGTGATGAATCTTAGACAACGTGAAAGATGTCTCTCGTTATAAGATTCGTGAATCATAGAAACATTAGGTGACCTTGTAGCGATTCAAGTAGTCGAGTTTGAGTCAACACGGCGTCAGAAGATTGGTTGTTGCGGTTGTCGGCCCGCTCCCCGAACCGAACCGTGCCGACCAGATCTAGGCCGAAATGTCACGCGTGACTGCACGTTTTGCGTTTTTCGTTTTTCTGCCTCCTCGTGCATGGACCTTCTTCAATCGTTCATCGTTGTTGGAAGAGGGAGTACCGGTGCCATGCCACTCCTTACTTGAACCTTCTTCAATCGCTCGTCGCCACGGTGCTGGAAAAGGTGTTTTGAGGTGTTCGTCATTTGGGGTATCGACTGTAGAGGATGAAAAGCGTTAGGGAGAGAATGGGAAGGCTACACTTAGGAGAGGTTCTAGCGCTGATTGGGCACATATACGCTTACGTTCGTACTGTGAGTGTATCTCTGGACAAAACCATTTCGTAGAGCTCATCTTGTATCTCGTCAGCCTTGAAGCTTGAACATGAACCTTCTATCCGGCGAATTACGAATCTAGTGTCCTAGGGTACGCTCAGTCGTTTTTTTGTCCAGTGGTGAAGGCAAAAACCCAGATGAGGCCTGCGCTGCCGTTGACGTTGAACGACGTTGAAGCTTTATAAAGCAATTTTATGTCGTTCGTCGTACCTCAAAGTGATGTGTACACGTCATCGTTCGTCCTCGCGCACCCAACTGCGTCTCTTACTCATCTCTTACCTTGGCATCCATCAGTACCGTTTTTCTGTTGTTGAAAAATCGTCTTCAAGGCTCTTCAAGCGCATCCATTCCGATATTCAGACCATGTTCATCGTGCAACTGTTTATCGAAACTAATGAGCATGTCCGATATCGCACGGAGCAATGCGAGCAGGCGGGACGGGAGTATGAAGAGAGCGTGGAACCGAGAGCTTTGAGATGATGCCAAGTTATAGTAATGGCGACGTCAAACAATATATGGCGAAAAATCCAAGAGTAAACCGCCAGAAGCTCGTATGTCAAGTCATGGCTTTCTTGTCGTTTATTAGTATTAACTTTCTCTCAAGATTTTCGAGACCGCTCTTGGAATGTAGTCCCTGCACTCTGTAAGATATGCTTAACATTCGTCACCCTTCAAGTTCGCTATTTGTGGGCATACGCGACTGCTTGTATAGGAAGGGCTTGTCCGTGGGGGCCCAAAACCAACCAATATGATTACGGACAATGAACAAGTCTACGCCACTGGTGTCGAGATGTATAAGATACAACCGAGTCAAAATAGCGACATGCATCGCTATTTCAGCCCAGAAGCATGGAATGGCGTATGTGTTTAATTGTACATCTTGGACTATCTAAATGAAACCTATGCTTTTAAACTGTTTCTGATCCTTCGAATGTCTACGCATGGGCTATGTCCGCCTGACTTTGGACATGAAACAACGTTACAAGCAACTTCTGGCCGGGCTTGGTACGTACAGCTTTGCATCGAATTAGGGAAGAACGTTGAAATTTTTATTCTATAGTTCGCTGTCAGTCTCCAACGCCACCAGGGCGTCGGCGTCTTTCTCCACGTCAATTCAAGGTGTACCACCTGCTCATGAATTCGAAGCGGAGACTACCAATACCGAACCTTTAACAACGTTGCGCCACACTGCCGACATAAGCAATCAAGTGAATCGTGGCATTGAGAGATCTTCTGGCGTTGTGCTTAACAACGTTACGCCACACTGGTGACATAAACAATCAAGTGAATCATGGGAGATCTGCGTTGTGCTTTCTTTCACTCTCGGGTTTCATCTACTATCGCGGCAGATGGGCCATTCCATTGCCAAGTTACATCCAAATAGGCTTTACTTTTCTCTGCTTGGGGGTACCAGTCGTCAAGCTTTCGTGGACACTCAGGGTTCATCTATCGCAGATAACCATCACAATTAAAGGTGTTTCTGACTGCTCTTTTTTTATCAAGGCTGGGTAGGTGGCATGATCTGTCGAAGATGGTTAAGTGGTTAGAGGGTTATATGTGAATCGGGAGGGTTGGGAATGGCTGCCGTCGCTGTTCCATCAAGGACGATGCTCCTTCCTCAGGGAGGACTGAGAGAACTTCTACGCCGTCAGTTGTACCCAAGACTTGCGTGTACACATCTGCAGCAAGCAACAGCGGTGCCCACCGGTCATTGTTTGTCCTAGAGAAGGAGGGAAGTATCAAAGAAGGAAATGGGACATTCTCTCTGCGTCAAAGTATTTGATATTGAAGTAACCAATATATTATACAGCGCTAGATGAATGCCGCCACCGGTGAGCGCTTCTAGTATCCATGGTTCTCGGTGATGACCTTATCTATGCACCTTAGGTTCGAAGAAGTGTTTTGGGGTTTTTGAGAAGGCCTACACAGGGTTAGTGGTATGTCGGATAGTTGATTGGATATTTGATGTCCTCATCGATGAATATAGTGCTGACCAGCGATCTAGTTCCATCTTGCAGTTTTGCGCCGAGTTGTGGATGTATGGTCCTAGACTTCCTCGCCTGCGGAAAGTGTACTTTGGTTGCATTGCGCGCCTTTTTATACATTTATCCTTATTCGTGAATGCGCGCGCTCATTTCTTACCCGTGTTGGAGTGTTGTCTATTGCTGGATTATATATTTTTACAACAGGTACCAAAGAATCCAGGAAGCATTCCATTCTGCATGCTTCCCTTCTGCCGTGTTCGTGTTCGTTAGCTTTTCTCTGAGCTACTCGATGGCGAGCGTCTTTTCTCTCGGTGCCGAGTGTGAGTGCGGTGCCTGCTGGCCGTGCAGTCCACGGATGCGTTTCTACAGAAACCTGACGGGAGTCTTACAATGTGAGTACCCATTCATTACCGACCTTTTCTGTCCTTTGATTCCGGGCTGTAGGCAGAGAGACTTGACAACGCACGCTCGTGACAGAATAGCACCTCCCGTTGATTGATGCATGCGTTACATAGGGTACGGCTCTTTCGACGTTTCGCATTGACAGATGACAAGCTTGATACTTTGATGCACTGATACTACCCAAACTTAGCTTCCCTCTGTCTGGTATAGCATGTAAGCTTTAACATAACATTTTATAGTGTTTCCCTATAAATCGTTGCGAGGAGGATATAATGCTCAGCTAGTCTCAGCCACGCCCATTCATCTCACTTTCTCTCAGGTCAGTACAATTACACCTATGAACGACACACCAGACGAAGCGGGGCAAAAAGCCACAGAGGATGCTCGATGTTCTTGCAAGACGAGCACTGCAAGCAGGAATTTGGTAGTTTGCATCGATGGGACCTCAAACCAATTTGGTCTAAAGGCAAGTTCAATTGGTTACACTATATTTGAATTACACTTCGTTAATTGATCTCATGTCATTTATTAAGAACACGAACGTTGTCGAACTATACAGCCGTCTAGAGAAGAATGAGAAACAGCTGACGTTCTACAACAGTGGTATTGGCACATATGCGAGACCTTCGTGGAAGTCTTGGAGTTACATTAAGCAGGTGCTGGGTCACAAGATGGATCTTGCTATTGCTTGGTAAGTTGTCACATATGCTCAGTCATTGTCAGGTAGAATTCATGATTGAATATAGGAGATTCGAAAAGATCTTACTCGATGCATATCGCTGGCTTTCTGAGATGTACCAACCCGGGGATCGTATCTTCCTTTTTGGTAATACTCAATGATATTTTTTCATGTTGATTGAGCTGACCATGAGTTCAGGATTCTCTAGAGGCGCATATCAGATTCGCACCCTTGCAGCGATGATCGAAACGGTATCTTTGGCAGTTGAATTCAATAATATAGATATAGTATCATCTGACATACGTTCTTGAGGTTGGGCTAATTCATCGAGGCAACGAAAAGCAAATTCCATTGTAAGTTCTGATTACTCCTCGTTGATGAGCGCTTAACCCATTAAACTCTCAGCGCCTATGAACTCTACGTTCACACATCCGGTACAGCGACTCAGCCGAAACCGCCAACAGACAGAGAATCTGCACAGGAGGAAGAGACCCCCGAGGACGATGATGAGGATAATCCAGACGATATGGCTCTTCAGTTTAAGAAAACGTTCTCGAGAGAGAATGTGAAGGTACATTTCGTAGGTGCATGGTACGTAGTGATTCTCGAGTTCATTGTCAAGTGACTTCATAAGTCTCTCTTTTCTGGAAGGGATACGGTGTCATCAGTCGGCCTTGTACGTGCAGATAAGAATTTACCACTTACCACGGATGGTATGAAACATGTATGTTACTTCCGCCATGCTCTTGCATTGGATGAACGGCGCGTCAAATTTTTGCCGGAATATGCTTATGGAGGGGTAGCACTCCCAGGGAAAGGTTTGTGGCAATTTTTGGCACAGAAGAAGAGGCTCAGTACTTTCCATCCAGGAGAAGAGGCTTCAACACAATCACAGCCAGGAGTAACACAGTCTTCTAATGAAAATCAAGACGAGAATGACCCAGATGCACCTCCATCCCGTGGACCACAGGAGCCAAGTATGAAGGCATTGCCATCCCATAGACCACATCGACCCCTCTCAGAACTACATACAAAGGAAGTATGGTTTCCTGGTACACATTCCGATATGTGAGTCTTTAATGCTCTATGACATACACCATTTCTTGATAAATGAAATTCATGAATGCCATTCATAGAGGAGGAGGAAGTGTAGTAAATGCAGACCTCAACTCTTATGGACCTGCACTCCGATGGATGATGCATGAAGCTATGCTTGCTGGTCTTTTGATTAAACCTCCCAAGGAGAAACTGACTAAGAAGAAGAACCCGGAAGTGCATGAGTCTCTCACATGGCGTTGGTGGCTTCTTGAGGTGATACCTATCAAGCGATTGTCTTACAAGACAACAGACAGTATCACATATATGTGCGTTGATTCTTCTCTCCTCATTTTATGGATCTAACATTTCTTTTGTCCCGGATCCCTGAAACAGTCCCCATGTAGGTACCAGGCGTCGGGTTGCTCTAGGCCAGTTCATACATGGATCGGCACTTGATACTCGCACTGGAGGGTTGCAATTAAAGTGCGAAGCACGTCTTCCAGACAACTATTTGAACACGGACGAAGCCCTAGTTCAGAATCAGGTTGAACCAGATCTGTTTGATAAACCGGCTGAATACATTTCGCGTTTACGACATAGTCAGCTGGAGGTAAACGAAAACTTCGTGTACATTCTAAGAATTCTGAAGGAAATATCTTCAACACGTGAGTACATGTATTGAAATGTTGCTGTTAATTGATATCATTCTTGTGGATATTTAGCTCAAGGACGGCTCTCACTCGACGAGGTTGATCAATCGGCAGGGGTTCTCTACCAGACCTTGTACAATTTACCTGAAAGTGGATCGGTGGAGGATCGGCGAGAGGTTTTGCGCTCGATCATGTCCACACTGGTCAATATGAATCCTAAAGGCCTCAGTTTCCACGGTGTGCCTCCTTCAATGCGTCTAATGACGGCGAAAAAAGGCGCCACCCTGAATGACCAATCACTCGCTAAAAAATTCATATGTCAATTCCGAACAGGTGAGGGTTCCAGGCACCCGCCTTTCAATTCTATATTCCTCACCGTTTCTTCTCTTTCTTAACATAGCTGAGATCAAGTGTATTAAAACTCGCAAGTGGGTATATTCTGTGGCTTTTTCACCCGATGGCACGCACGTTGCTTTGGGTTTATACGACGGGACTGTTCGTATGTGGAATGTCAATGCGGATGATACAGCTCCTAAGGTGTTCGGACAACATTGGAGTTGGGTTAGATCTGTTGTGTTTTCCTCAGATGGTAAAAGGATTGCTTCGGGCTCGCGAGATGAAACAGTTCAAATATGGGATGCTGAGAAGGGTAAAATGCTTCTTAAACCATTGAAACACGAGGCCTGGGTCCAGACTGTTGCGTTCTCGCATGACCACAGATGGATAGCTTCTGGATCTGACGATCGTTTGGTTATTATTTGGAATGCAGAGACAGGGGACGAGATTTTTAAGCTGCGCCATGAATCTCAAGTTCTCTCTGTTATGTTTTCACCAGATAGCAGGAGGCTCGTTTCAGGGTCATCGGATCATACTATTCGCATATGGGATACAGATACGGGTGACCTTGCACTTCCTGACCTGCTGAAGGGGCATACCAACTGGGTCAGCTCTGTTGCATTTTCTTCAAATGGGGAGCGAATTGTTTCAGGTTCAGGTGATTGGACAGTGCGTGTATGGGATGCAAGGTATGGGAGCTCGCTCCTTGAGCTGAAAGGGCATGAAGACTGTGTGAATTGTGTTGCATTCTCGCCGGATGACACACAAATTGCTTCAGGATCAGATGACAGGACGATTCGAATATGGGATGCGAGGACAGGGAAGGAGCTCTTCAAGCTATTTGGACACACAAATGTTGTTAAATCTGTTGCATTTTCACCAGGAGGAGATCGTATCGTCTCGGGAAGCTTTGATAGCACGGTACGCCTGTGGGATGCTAATGGACCTGATGCTTACGAGAAATGGGTGTCGACAAATGATGAGCTGCCATTTGCTCCCGCAGTGGCATCTTGAACGGAATGCTTGCGGCGTGCTGTGGACATGTGGTAGTGGCAGGGTAGTATGACAGTATAGAAGGCGAGGCGGCTGAATGAGATTGTCAGGTTGATGGACTTGGACTTCGCTATACGGGCTGTTCCTATCCAATTTCACACTTTGATCTTTTTGATATGTACACGTATCAGTTTCGCTGAAGTTCCTCCTCTTTCTCTTGTTAGATTTATCGACTATGGACTCTCGTAGATACAAACATGGACCCTAGTACTTACGCTTTGACTTTCCTTTTATATTCGTAGTAGTTTGGCCTACGGCCAGCACTTTCTTTCTTCACGATCGGTACCTATGGTACAAAGAGGTACACCCTATGTTCTTTCTCTTATATACTAACTTACGGATGCTCGGCCACCTCAGACGCTTATATACTGCGCTCTGAGGTGAGCTCTTAGTTCATTACTTTCTTTACTAGTTACTTATGTTGCTTCGTAGCCTTTGTGTCTATTCACAGTTGTTATATCTCTATATCTCTTCTAATACTATATTTTCAATTTTAATATGTACAAGGACTGATTTGGTTATCGGAATGCATGTTTTTCCCCCTCTCTTCCCTAGGTTTTCGCCTCATTGATTCTCTCCTTCTTAACAGTCGAATAAATGGATTCGGTCGGCAGTCATGGAATCCACGCCTCTCAGTACACCGGGAAACACACTGAGTTATGCCCCCTCCATGAAGTATCTGTCGGCCCGATCCTGCGACGTTGGTGCTGGAGAGGGTTTACATAATTTTTAGCGCCTGTGGAGGAGGAGGAGGAGGAGGAGTCTATTACCGGCATGGGACCAAGTACTGATACGCCGGGGTCCGGGAAGCATCAATGTAGGTACAAACATAGGTACTAAATACAGACAACTATCTATTTCTAACTGTATTCTACATTGTTCCCGGGACTACCAACAACTAAATGTGGAGAAATCATCAGCTCATACGTCAGTGTCCCTCCACATCGTTGAAGGCAGCCGCATCTAAATGCGCCTTACTTTCTAGGAGACTGCTGTCTTCGTCGATACTCTGAGGTCATGAGGATAAGTTACAAGCAGTAATCCTCATACCAAGGTATACCGCAGAACCTCTACTTGCACCCACTATGCTTTTATGCACACAGAGCAATAAATTTCCACTTGAGACTCAGAGCCATAAGATCCAGAGTGGATACCTGACTGCAGCGAGATCAACGTATAGCAAGCGCTGACTTACTGACTAGGCTGGTCACAAAGAGTGTTCACGAAGAGATTTATCTTACCCTATGTCTTTATACAGAGAAAATTTGGAGTAAGATCAGCAGCGTGTGAGGTCGCACTGAGCAACACTTGCTAGTCTACATCCCGGTACACTCCAACAAGAAGGGAGGGGAGTGACGAGTAGCATAGTGTACAGAGAGGGCGCCTCAACACGCGTGAAGGTCTCTAGAGAGCCTAAATACTTAAATAGGGTCGCGTTCTTTATACGAATATTCTGCGCCCTTCGAATACCTTCGTTGATTCGACAGCATGCAAATCATTGGCCATGGCAACACAAAGAGTAGAGGGGATGCAGCCTAGTAGCCACACTGAGGAGTGAGAAGACGCCGCCTAGCAGCCAAGCAGGCCCAGAGTAACCACTGGTATGCGGTGATACGAGGAGGAGGAGGAGGAGGAGGAGGCACAACCAGTCGCAGCATATGTCAATTCCCAACTTCTTCACGAGGCCGGCTTCAGACGAATGTGTGAGAGCAGAGTTTTCAACACCTATGTATTTAGAAGGCGAAAGTCAGAGTAGAGTCAGGGACGTGAGCACTCGCGCAACACTTAAACACCTGCTACTCTATACTCCTGTATACGGAGAATTAGGCTTCAGTGCTCGCGAAGGACACTCCGAACAGAGTACAGATATGCCCGAAAGCAATGTAGTATGTATGGTACGTATCAGAAGCCAACTACTTGCCACGCAGGCATGCGTTGTCTCCGTTGTCATTGACTGTTAAATATACGGTATTGGTACTCTCCACCCTTCTGAGGGCGGAGTCTCGTACCGAGAACGACGCACTGAGGAGTGTCAGGATCTGCCTCCACCTAGAAAAGGATGGATTGGCCTGACACTGCTTGCAGACGTTACTGCTCGCAGGCGTTACTGTCACGCGGTCACACGCGGATGTCTCGAGAGGTATCGAGTTCGTCGTCGTCGACCATGAAATATATGGTATTTGGTCTCTACAACCACACATGAGCACAGTATTGCACCTGGAGAGATGCTCTGAGGAGTGTCAGGATCTGCCTCCACCTGGAATAGGTTGGATTGGCCTTCCACTGTTCGGATGATGAATCCAACTAAGAGGAGAAGACTTGTAAGTGGATAGAAAACTATCAATACATCGGCATGCTCACACAAGGATTTAACAATAGAGGAACTGCGTCTTCATCTGTGAGTATAGATTTCTTCACCACGTGTTGTCCTCATGCTCCGGAACTTCCTTTACAACGTCCCCATCTGTCCTACCTTCCCCTTGTACTTCATCTATCTATCACCAGATCGTTCATCATGTAACCACATCGTAAATATCTCCTGACCACCACCAAATACCTCCGCCTCGACATACCCAGGTGGCCCACCGTACTCGTCATACGCAGACAAAACATCCTTGTCGTCCAGCTCATCATTATAATCATTCGGACCACTGGGCCATCCTACAGCCGTATTCACCAATACCTACTGCGCGTACACGTAAATGTATGTAGCGGGAGTGTAAAGCTAGGTACGGAGCAGGTAGAGATACGAGTACGACGAATTAGTGAGGATATGAGCTATAGTTGCGCTTGCAAGGTCGTATGCTGTGATATGGTGTATTCCAAAGGTAGCGAAAGGTGGAGTCCCCTGTTGTACGGGGAATCAAATGGCGTGATAGATAGTGAGTATTACGAGAATGATCTAGAGAATGTGAGGGACGTATGCATTGAACAAGATGAAAAGATCACTCACCTTCACGGTACATATCGACGACTCGAACTCTTTCATTTTCTACTGTGCCACTCAGCAAATGGGATGTTCCTTCTCCTTCTCTACGTACGTCGAAATCTACCTCTTCGGTGATACTTGGTAGTAATTCATTCAAGGACAATTCTCCTGCATCAGCATGCCGCAGGCTATTCGTTAAGAGATTGTGTGTGGCGAATTGTGAAGATGAAGATGTAACACCTGAGCGCGATGATGTTTAGGCGCGGGGGATGTCACTGACGGAAAATGCTAGGGGACCGTACTGTGAAAGTAGGATGATCGTTAGTGGGTGAACACCACTTTTAATTTTAGCCACATACACAGCTACTGACATCGTTGCATCAGTGGGATCGTGTTATACACCGTCCCCCATCATCAACAGTATGATCAACTCTCCCTGCAATCCATCTTCCTACGCCGCTTCTGCTCGCACTCAGTCATTTCCATAGCCTCTTCCTCATCGCCAACTGAGATGTATTTGAGCTCGAACGTTTAAGCATGAATTGAGAGACCGTTCTTGAATCATCTGTCATGGTGATGTTGGAAGAAGAATTTTAAGATCTTCCGTCGTTTGAGACATCGACGATGGAAGAAGAGGGTTAGGGAGATAGAATTGGTGCCAGTATCGCTCCGAGGGAACTGAGGATGGAGAAAAGATAACTAGAGAGCGATGGTTGATGTGGATGTATGGAGGTGATAGTATACCAATCGAAACTTTCTGCGGAAGTGGGACTAGTAGAGGTGTATTTCATGCAGGTTCCGAATCGTCGTGAGTTTTTCTGCAATTCTATCTCCACACTTCCCTAAACTCGAGGGTGAACAAAAGAACATCTAGGACAAAGCTGCCGAAGTTAGTACGAGGGAGGTGAGGGCGGCGGGAGAAGCGGGATAGGCGGGGGAGGCGGGGGACAAAAGCTCATCATGGACTTGAGGTAGAGAAGAGGGGGGGAAAGGAGGTGGAATCGTAACGTTGAAAACATAAACACATGAACGAAGGAATGTCCAGGACAAAGATGCCGAAGCTAAGACGAGGGAGGTGAGGGCGGTGAGGGAGACGGGGAAAGGATACCTCCAGAAAGATGGTTGTGGCTAGACCAACATATAAGGGTGGAATGGAAGGGAATGAAGGAGTGTTTTTCGGCATGAACACATTCACACCAAGCACGTGAGAAGTAACGCAGATGGAGGCACGCAGAGCCTACAAAGACGACAACCTTTTTTCATTAGGCGAAGGCGAAGATACCTCGCTCGACGCTGTTGGCGGTACAACCCACTCCGGTAAACCTTTTGGTCATTGAATTCATTTAGGCTCCCTCTATTGTTAGGAGAAGGTGAAGATGATTCACTTGAGGATAACTCGTTCAACGATGTCGGCCTGTAGCGAACTCTTCGGATTTTGAATTTATTTAGGCTACTCCGCCGTTGCGTTTAGTTTCTATTGAAAAAACAAAGGAACTTATGAAGTCAGAGGAGAAATAGAGAAGCGAGAACGTACGAATATTCCTCCGAACATCGAAGAGCGCTGGAAGTTTCCGCAAAGCAGAAGAACTAGGAGGTTTCTCAGAGGCTTCTCGGAGAATACAGCCATCGTTTTTGTTGCAAGACTGTAAGACGACTGTGTCAGTGGTTGGTATATAAAAGGCGAAAGTGGCGTGGCAAAAATGTTGTGGATGAACTACATAGACCAGGCCGGTACCGACGCCGGCCGACAATACCTATTTTCCTCTCTTTTTCGTTCATTTCAACGTCACGCGTCAACTCAAGCTTATAATGAGCAGTGCATTTCTCTCAAGGACGCTACATAACTCCTCTACATACAGTCAGGTTCTCAATAAGGCAACGAAGGCACTGAAAAGCAAACTCGTCGATATACTCCGAGTCGCTAGTGAAGCAGATATTCTGCACGCGTTGCGCAGGTGGAATTAACGCTGGACATTCTGTGTAGTACGTTTTCATTTGTTTTTTTCGCTTCTTATTCACCACTAACGGAGTTGTATTCATCGATAACTGTAAGACCACCCAGTCCGTTATACCCGCCGGATCCACCATAACCACCTCCCACCTCCTTCAGCAATTCTTCATCAAATGGCTCTTCATCGCATACAGGCGCCATCGTTAGTGGAGTCGTAGGAAGTAACGCAGCTCTTCTCCGTCTAACGGCGGCCCGCCTCCTCTCGACCACACTCGACAGTTCATATTTCCTCCTGCACCACCCTCATTCTCATCACGACTCTCACTTCTATTCCCAAGCACTGGCGATAACGCGTAACATCCCCCATTGATATCATCAACAACTTGAACTCCCGGGCCACGTATTCATCTCCCTCCAAACGCCAGCCCTCAGTACTCAGTACTCATCATCAACTTGAATCTGACCTCATCGTTCTACGTGGCCCATCGACACGTCCTCGGCACTTCCATCCTCTTTTAATTCATATGTATCAACTTCCTCATGTCCATCTTCCGTCCTCCTTCTATCCCTTGGCCCACCACCTCTCGCCCACACCCAATAGTTCATACAGATTTCCTCTCAGCTACACTCCCCAGCTCTACATCTACATTCCTTCCCGTACCTACCCCCACCGTGACTCCCATTCCCACCCCCAAACGTCTACTCATACTCCTCATCCTCAAATTAAACCTCATCCCTCTACGCGGCTCATCTCTCATTCCTCGACTGAGACCGTAAATCCGAGGGTGTCGATGCCGCTCGCCTCTCCTCGACTACACCCCCCAGTCCTACTTATACCTATTCCATCCTGTACTACCCTACCATGTCTCCCACTTCCACTCTTAAACGTTTATAAACGCCTACTCATCATCAACTTGAACCTGACCTCCTCGCTCTACGTGGCTCATCGACACGTCCTCCGTTCAATTCACACGTATCAACTTCCTCGTGTCTATCTTCCATCCTCCTTCTATCCCTTGGCCCGCCTCTTCTCGTCGACAGTTCATACAATTTCTCCTCAACTACACCCCCCGGCTCTACATCGATATTCCTGCCCGTACCTACCCCACCGTGACTCCCATTCCCATTTCCATTCCCAAGCTCTTCACTCTCAAATTCAACCTCATCCCTCTACACGGCTCGTCTCTCATTCCTCAACTGAGACTGTAAATCCGATGATGTCGATGCTGGCTAAGCACCGGCTTTCACCTTTCGCACTCAACTCGTAGTTTGCTTTGAAGAATCACATCTTAGAAAGGAATATTCAGGGCTGACTCCCCTTGTGTCCATCCCTCGGCTCGCCTCCTCTTGACCGCACTCGACAGTTCATATATCCTCTAGTTCCACCCACTCTCATCACGACACGCTTCAACTACACATCAAATATGCAAACATCGCGCCATGATTCCTACGGGGAAGAAGGCTGAGGGGGGTGGGGCTGACGAGGGAACCGGAGAGGATGGTGAGGTCAATAGCGGTGTTGGAAACGGTAAGTTTGCTTTGGTTGTGCATATACTGTGCGAAATGGATAGAGAACTTATTTTTTATTGGTTGGTTCTTTAGGGAAGATTGTAAAGATACGGGGAAGTAGCGTAAGAAGAAGAAAGGGAAGGAGAGTCAGGATAAGGAGAAGGGTGATGAACCAAAGGCAGGTGCGGATGTTGGGAAGATCGTTAATCTTATGGCTGGAGATACGAATAGGGTGGGTCGAGTTGCTGCTTTTTTCGTTATTCTTTATCTGTTTTTCCTTCTCCGTCGTTTTCCCTCGTCTCCACCCTCTTCTTCTCCTCCCCGGAATTTTCTTTTATGTTTGTCTGACTTTTATGCTTTGAATCTGAACTAGCCAACTTCATATTTGATGAACAGACCGAACCAAAATCATGATTCCGGCTCCAAAGAAATTCGTACGAACACACCAAATCCCTCCTCAACTACACTTCCCAGTTTTTCTCCCTAGTTCTACCCAAAGCTCCTTCCCGTGCCCCCACCGTGACTTCCATTCCCACTCATACTCATCAAATTGAACCTGGCCTCGTATTTCTGCACCGCTCATGGATGTCCCTCTTCCCTGTCCTCGGTATCCCCATCCTCTTTCAATTTGCACGTATTATCAACAAGTTGACTTTCCTCACGTCCATCTTTCGTCCCCCTTCTATCCCTCGGCCCGCCTCCTCTTGACCATACTCGACAACTCATATTTACCGCCACTCCCATCACGACTCTCACTCCTATTCCCAAGCACTGGTGTTAACGAGTAACACTTGACCTACCCCCACCGTGGCTTCCACTCCCGAGTACCAAACGCCTACTCAAATCGAACCTGGCCTCATCTCTATATATGCGGCTCATCGACGTCCCTCTTCCTTGTCCATGGCGTTCCCATCCTCTTTCAATTCACACATATCAACAAGCTGACTCTTCTTGTGTCCATCTTTCAATCCCTCGACCCGCCTCCTTTCGACCACACTCGACGGTTCATATTTCCGCTAGTACCACCCTCAATCCCATCACGACTGTCACTTCCATTTCCAAGCACTGGCATTAATGAGTACTATCCCCATAGATATCACCATAACTTGGACTCTAGCTGCATTCATTTCCCTACAAACGCTAGCTGTCAGCCGTCGCGCGTCAGCCTTTGTCCTCGACTGAGACCGTAATTACACAGGTCCTGAGAAGGGTAAAAAGTGGTCGGCAGACAAGAGGAAGAGTGAGCATCAGTAGAGAAACAGATGCGAGTGGCGGAGGAAGAACGAGGACTGGCAGAGAAACAAAAGATGAAGATGAAGGCGAGCGGGAAAGGAAAAAAAAGAGGAGAACCACACTCGACATTCCCACCGTGATTCCTGTTCTCGTTCCCAAGCATCCTTTCATTCCTCATTACCCCCACCCCCATCATCAGTATTAGTACACCCACATCTCTACGCGACTCAGCCCTCATCCTCCGAGTCGACTGAGGCTGGGCATTTGGGCTTCTTTGCTTTTCCCCTTTCCATTTCCATCCTCTAGTCTGATCAGGTCACGTTTCTTGTGTTTTGGGGTTTCGCGCTGCAGACATTAGAGGGATGACATGTGAATGGAGATGAAGTTCTTGCATTCTTCACCCTTATGGTGTTGGAGGCGCTTTGAGATGTTCGTAGTTTGAGATAGCAATAGAGGAACGAATAGGCCACCCAGGACTCGTACGAAAAACTCCTCCCTTCCATCACTTCTGTCCTAATTCCCAATATCGTCATCGTACAGTTCACCATCCGACTCTGACTCCACCAATACCCCACTCTGCCGCCATGCCACTTCAAGGTCCTCCGTAACTCCTTCCCCCATTCACAAATCCCTGTTCATACTCAGGTGACAGCACCCCACTATTATCAAATTGAACCTCTCCTCTCCTTGCATCCAAGCTCCATCTCCCTACACAGCTCCTGCTCAACATTTGAAATTTGAACCACCATTCATAAATGATGTACAGTGGTACTATGTAGTACTTGTTTTACAGAATGGCTGCCAATTAATATACTCATATGTAATATGATGGATGCAGTATTAGATAGGAATAATATCCTTTGAATAACTTTTGGATGAACCTTTGTTCTCTTGACCCATTTGAAGGATGAGTGTGTTTTAATTGACTCACAGTCCTATATGTAAGTGCCATTTGCTGTGATTGCTATTGTACTTCAGCCTCATTTAGACAAAAATTAAGTTACTTCGGAAGTGATGGAAGTTTACCTTGCTTTGACTCAGGCTCCTGACTCTAGTATCATATTATAGACCGGGTTTGATTGCTATTATTGCAGGGATTCACAATCATATTACAAACCATAAATATATTCTCTACATTAAGTGAGGCATACCATTGCCAGTCACCTGCTGGTAAAATATGCTGCATAATTTAGTTGTGATCTGCTGTGTCTCCCAGATCCAAAATGACCACTGCCCCAGACCAACACCCAAGGAAAATCTTGGTTTCATGCTGTACCATGATGTAATTGTTCCTATAATGAGGTGGAATCCACAATATGTGCTGTCTACCTGAGCCAGTGTGAGTATAAATCTCATCACAGTCTTTAGAAAGGTGGTACTTTGCAGTAGAAGCAGTAGAACCTAATAATAAGCAATTAATATAATGGAGGTTTGGCAGAACAGTGATTGAGGAGATTACACACCAAATACTTTGTCATTAGTAGATGGATTCCAAATCAATGTCTTTCCAGGATAAGAAGTAATAATTACATACATCCCATCTGGTGAAAAAGCCACAGATATCACTGACTCTAAATAGCCCTTAAGCACCTGCTCTATCTCTCCTGTGGAGGTGTTCCACATCTTCACTTCCCTATCAACTGATCCTGACACAACATGCATCCCATCTGGTGAAAAGGCCACAGATACCACTTGCTCTAAATGGCCCTTAAGCACCTGCTCTATCTCTCCTGTGGAGGTGTTCCATATCCTCACTTCCTTGTCTGACTGTGATCCTGACACAACATGCATCCCATCTGGTGAAAAGGTCACAGATATCACTGCCCCTAAATGGCCCTTAAGCACCTGCTCTACCTCCCCTGTGGGGGTGTTCCATATCCTAATTGTATTGTCTTCTGAGCCTGACACAACATGCATGCCATCTTGTGAAAAGGCCACAGATATGACTGGCCCTAAATGGCCCTCAAACATCTGCTCTAGGTCTCTTGTAGAGGTATTCCATATCCTCACTTTCTCATCAATTGATCCTGATGCAACATGTAAGCCATCTTGAGAGAAAGCTGCACAAATTTCCATAGAGCTTGAATAGTCTTCAGCCACCTGCTGTCCCTGTCCTGTGAGGATGTTCCATATCCTTACTTCATAGCCTGATGCTAACACAACATATAGGCTGTCTGGTGAAAAGGCCACAGATTTGACTGGATATGAATATGAATTGAGTATCTGCTCTATTTGTCCTGTGGAGGCATTCCATATCCTTCCTTCCTCTGATGCTGATACAACATATATGCCATCTGGTGAAAAGGCCACAGAATGCACTGGTTCTGTATGGCCTTTGAGCACCTGCTCTACCTGTCCTGTGGAAGTGTTCCATATCCTCACTTCCTTGTCTTCTGATCCTGAGACAACATGCAAGCCATCTGGTGAAAAGGCCACAGACTGAACTCTGGCTGAATGGCCTTTGAGCACCTGTTCCACCTGTCCTATAGAGGTGTTCCATATTCTCACTCCTGTGTCTTGTAGTCCTGGCACAATATGCATGTTGTCCAGTGACCGTGACACAACATGCAGGCTGTCTGGTGAAAAGGCCATAGAACATAGTGGGAATGAATTGCCATCAAGTATTGGCTCCATCTGTCCTGTGGAGATGTTCTGTATATACATTCCTTCATCTAATCCTATTACAATATGTCTGCTGTCTGGGAAACAGGCTATAGAGTACACATATTGCTCTCTGTCTGATTGGACTCTGAGTACCTGCTCCACCTGTCCTGTGGAGGTGTTCCATTGTTCCATATCCACACTTGAGGAGGAGTGGCAGTAGACTCAGAGCACTTGAGAGATTGATCATCTGCAGAGTGGAAAAGCAAACATATACCACTACGATTTCATCTGGTGCTATATAGTTAGAGGGTACGGTACGGTACATGTAAAGTACATAGGAGAGTATTTAATCGACAAACCTTTCCAAATTTGAACAAAAATGAAAGCAAAGAAAAGTTATATGTGGAACTGGAATGGGCCTGACTGGGAATTGAACCCAGGAACTCTCCCATAAATGCAAGCACATGCATGGGGACATTACATAACCCAAAGGGAGAATCATACTACTAGACTATCAGGCAATATAAGTAATATGTGTTGGAGAAGATTATGGGGTAATGGCAGTGGTCTTGTTCCCTTGTGAGGTGTTGTGAAATGCCTTTCCTAAATCTGATTGAATGRTTACACCAATTTGTTTAGGTGGCTGAGAATAGGAATATGAGTATGATAGGGAAATATTTGAGAAGTGCTGRAGGCACATCCATGAATAATAGGAATTGGCAGTAATTAAGAGGCAACTAGACATTGACAGTGACTTTGTGTGTATATGGAGATGTTTCAGAGAATTGGTCTGGTAGATGTGGTGAAATTCCTTCAACTAAGTCAGTGGTAAAAGTCAGCTTTATTTGGGAGTGATAGAAGTTTATCTTGCTTTGAGTAGAGTTTCTGACTTTAGAGTCATGAGGTTTATCAATTGGCTTTGATTGTTATTGTTACAAGTATCAGCAGTCACATTACAAACCATAAATATAACTTGTACATTAGGTGAGATACACCTTTGCTAGTCATCTGTTGGTAGAAATAGCTGTTTGCATGATTTACTCAGGATCTGCTGGGTCTCCCATATCCAAAATGACCACTGCTCCAGATTTACACCCAAAGCAAATTTTTGTTCTATGCTGTACCATGACCTCAATGGCCCTGTAATGGGGTGGAATCCATAAGACATGCTTCTTACCTGAGCTAGTGTGAGTATATATCTCATCACAGCTTTCAGAAAGGCTATAGCCTAGGGGATACTTCTTAGAAGAATCTAATAAGAAGTGGTTACTATCATAGAAGTCTGGCAGGAGTACAATTGAGAAGATGTACACACCAAATACCTGCTTGCCATTAGATGCATCCCAGATTAAAGTCTCACTTTGTATGGAGGTAGAAACTGCATGCAAACCATCCAATGAAAAGGCCACAGATGCCACATTGTGTGAATGGCCTTTGAGGACCTGCTCTACCTGTCCTGTGGAGGTGTTCCATATCCTCACTTCCTTGTCCCATGATCCTGACACAACATGCATACTGTCTGGTGAAAAGGCCACAGATGTCACTATGCTTGAATGGCCTTTGAGGACCTGCTCTACCTGTCCTGTGGAGGTGTTCCATATCCTCACTTCCTTGTCATATGATCCTGACACAACATGCATACTGTCTGGTGAAAAGGCCACAGATGTCACCCAGTGTGAATGGCCTTTGAGGACCTGCTCTACCTGTCCTGTGGAGGTGTTCCATATCCTCACTTCCTTRTCATGTGATCCTGACACAACATGCATACTGTCTGGTGAAAAGGCCACAGATGTCACCCMSTYTGAATGGCCTTTGAGGACCTGCTCTACCTGTCCTGTGGAGGTGYTCCATATCCTCACTTCCTTGTCMTATGATCCTGACACAACATGTGTACTGTCTGGTGAAAAGGCCACAGATGTCACTCTGTCTGAATGGCCTTTGAGGACCTGCTCTACCTGTCCTGTGGAGGTGTTCCATATCCTCACTTTTCCATCAAATGATCCTGACACAAGCCATAAATCATCAGATGAATAGGCCACAGAATTCACTGCATCAGGATGATGGAATATTTGGATACATGTACTCCATGATGTATCCAGCCCTTCTACAACCCTAGTAGAATGGCCTTGCTCCAAG
>RCHF01007759.1:0-12493 GCA_003987895.1 Neonothopanus nambi | reverse complement strand
CGATTTGATGCGAATATTAGAGTGACCCTTGCACGCGGGTTTATCGGCGTTCGGAGTAGTGACAGCAGCAGCAGTAGCAGATGGATTCGCAAGAGCATACTTGCTTACGAGGGATTGAGGAAGCTTATACGTCAGACCGTCAGACGAGGTGAGAAAAACATGAGGAATGTCTGAGGGTGGTGTATCCCTAGACATAGGAATTTCGTATTGTGCAGGGAGTTCTTCGTGTTCGCTACTCGACGACGACGATTCGCCAGCTTCAGAAGGTACTTCGCGATCGTTTTGCTCCTGTTCGCAATCGGTCGAAGGCGGTTCGCAACTGTTGTTTGACGTTTCCGTTGTCGTAGCAGCGTCAAGAGGTGTAGGTGGTAGAGAATTGTCATTATCGTCTGCAGGCATGTTGTGCGTGGTTGTAGGGTTTACACCTGAAGCCTTATTGGCCGTATCGATCCACTCGTTGATGTACAGTAGTAGTGGGTCGTCGATGCCAAGTGAATCTCCTATGGTATCCGACTCATCATCGCTAACCTCCTCTATTTCAACCTCTCGACGCTGTTCTATGACTAGCGAAGGAGTCTCATAGTCGAATTCTGAGCGATCCACGATAGCTGCTCGCAATAGGGATCCAGGAGATAGCGTAAGTGACGGTGTTCGCCAGTCGATGAGAGGGTTATGCTCCTGTAACCAAGGGAAACCTAGGACAACTGGTGCTGAGGGGTGTAGTTTCGTGATGAGGAAAATTAAATGGTGCGTGGTTCCGTCTTCGAAGTGGATATCGGCTTCCAGTTCCTGGGTAACATCGCCAGCTGAAGTATCCTTTCCATCGAAGAGTTTGAGCTTTATAGGTTTCGGGAGTGTACGAATGCTTTGAGAATATAGGTTCGCAACAGATGTATCAATGAAAGATTGCGTGGCGCCTGAGTCTATCAGCGCATTATTAGGGAGCGAATGGTTCGCGTCGAGAGAGACTGGTATCATGAGAGAAAGACGATCATTGGAACGGAGGTATTGTACCCCCTCCCTAACGTCGACTGCCGCAGTCGTACGGAATCGTGATCAGGGCTCAGTTTGTTTCCGTCCCCGACTGAGTCCCCTGTGCTTTTCCCTGGTCCTCATCTTCAAGTTCCAGTTGCGGCAGTATAGGCTCGTCGTTCCCTAATGTGAATTCCAAATTTCCCCCTTGTGATTGACCGAACAATTCATCGATTTCGTCGTCATCCAGCATTGTGAAAATTCTTCTAGCTGCTTGGACTTCGGGATCAGGACAATCTCGCGATATATCGTCCTTCGCACCACACCTGAAGCACAATCCTTCTCGACGACGGCGTTCGCGTTCCACCCGCCACTTCTTAAGAGCTTCTGGAGTCATATCGCGATTGCGATCCTGACTATCACTGTTGCAATTCCCTGCATTCGCATTACCAGCCATCTTATTTCGTGCCCATGGTGGTCCTCTTTGATCCGTTTGGGACACCAATGGCTCAGCGCTACTAGTTTGCCCTGCTCGTAAGTTTTCGCCATTATCCCCATGGTCGTGGTCATAGTGATCGTCCTCTAACTGCGCAAGATTTCCTTGGTTTGTCCTGGGACG
Source organism: Neonothopanus nambi (assembly GCA_003987895.1). Classification (NCBI taxonomy): domain Eukaryota; kingdom Fungi; phylum Basidiomycota; class Agaricomycetes; order Agaricales; family Omphalotaceae; genus Neonothopanus; species Neonothopanus nambi. Next base: position 10,902 of record RCHF01007759.1, on the reverse strand, counting down.
ATTGGGCATACCAGCATTGCGATTGCCGTAGTTTGTTTGTGGATTTCGATACATTCCAGCGTCATTGAAAGCTTGACGTGTACTATTGATCTCCAATAGTCGTTGTCGCAATGCCATATACGTTGCAGGGACGGCAGTCTGATTGACCAGGTTGTTCCTAATCTCACAGCGAACCTTCTTGAGCAGGTGTAAATGAAGAGCAGCATCATCATAGCCAGTAAGCAATGCGAATTGCTCGAAACGAACAATAAAAGTTGCGAACGACTCCATTTGGGTCTTGAACAGGCTTTCCAGTGCTGCTTGTGCATTGAGGCGCTCGTTTTGCATACCAAACATAGCACCGAATGTTCGCAAGAATTCCAACCAATTAGTTAAGGCTGGAACATTCTCTCCACGAGCAGCTAACTCTTCCACATCAGGAAAAACACCCTAGCTAGAAAGGCATCTTAGGTTTCCAGGGTCAACAACTATCTCCCAGGTCTTCCAGGTCCCCCAGGTTTCCAAAATTAAAGTCTGATTTTATGCTTGTTCCCTGGTAACCCTGGAGACCTGAGATAACCTGAGGTAACCTGGGACAACCTGGAGTAACCTCAGGTTTGCCCAGACTACTAAGCCAAAAAGATATTCTCACAGACAATCATTTCTCATCTCAGATACTCATTTTTCATGTGATTACAAACTAGTAGTGATTGAATTAGCAGTCTTACACAATGGTGAAGTCTGTACCAAACTAATTAGTAAATGCAACCAGTGGGAATTGAACCAGTGACCTTATGACTTACTTTCAAATCTGTATCCATTGTCCAACAGCTGCACAAATCCAACTGAGCTAAAAGGGCATCAAAATATATTCATAACTCTGTCATAACTACACAATTCTAATCCACTCTATTCAAAACTCCGTCACAACTATACAAATGAATTCAAACCTATACAAATCTATAGAAACCTACTCAATTCCCAGTGATCTGATTAGATTGTTGTATACAATGTATACATTTCCAATACAAACCCTTATATACGGAGTCTAATGGACGACTTTTTTATGATTACAGAAGCAGCACAATCTAATGAACTGTTGATTTATCTATGTTCTGATTAGATGCTTGTATACATTGTGTACATTTTAAATACAAACCCTTATATTCTGAGTCTATAGGATGAGTTTTGTTGCTTACATAAGCAGCCCACTCTGTCATCACTGCCCTAGAATACTTCCAGTATAGGTTGCCTAGGTTGTCTAGATCACCTAGATCAATCACTGTTACCCAGGTCATCTCAGGTCACTCCAGGTCAATGAAGATTGCCTCAGGTTTCCTCAGGTCAACTCAGGTAACCTCAGGTCAACTTCAGGTCAACTTCAGGTCAACTTCAGGYCAACTTCAGGTCAACTTCAGGTCAACTTCAGGTCAACTTCAGGTCAACTTCAGGTCAACTTCAGGTCAACTTCAGGTCAACTCAGATCAACTCAGGGCACCCAGGTTACCTAGGTTACCTCAAGTTTCCCAGGAGATGGTGAATTTCCTAGGATACCATAGACTCCACAGTAGACTTTGAATACCTCAGATGGCCTGGTTCAAAGTGGATTTTCCTGATGTACCAGTTTTGGTAAGGTGCCAGAGATGCCGGGGACAGAAATATTATATAATAGAGCATATTACAGTAAATATACATGGATAACAAATTAGTCCCTAGGGTATGTAACTTGACGTAGGAGCCTTGTCCTTTTGGTATAGAACTGTACCACAACTAGGGGTGAATCCAAAAGGCATTACAAGGTACTCAAAAGCACCATATCGTGTTCAGAATGCTGTCTTCCATTCGTGTCCCTCATGGATGCAAACGTTGTTATACCCAGCATGAAGGTCAATTTTTGTGAAGACTTTCACATTTCGCAACTGGTCTATGAGGTTTCCAACGAGGGGTAGAGGGTAGCAATTCTTAATGGTAAGGTGATTCAACGCTTGATAGTCGATGCACAACCATAGACTTCCGTCCTTCTTCTTTGAAAACAGGACTGGTGCTCCTGCTGAGGATTTTGAGGTGCGAATGAAGCCCTTTCCGAGCATATCGTCGATATAGTCTTTCAGGACTTTGAGCTCTGCTTCTGATAAGTTGTACAATTTACCAATAGGAGGCATCACATCATTTTCAGTATCAATTTGCAAGTCATAGGAGCAGTGTGGAGGTAGCGATTTCACTTTGGCTGCAGAGAAAATGTCCATGTAATCAGAATACTGGCTAGGCACGAACTGGTTCAGGTACTCCTGTTCCTTTCGCTTCTGCTGTTCAGGGTCCAGTTCATTGCTGCTAGTCTGTTCTGGTGGCATTGGGTTATCCAGAGCATTGCTAGCTGCCTGGGCGGTTGATGCAGCTCATCTGTAGGCAGTTTCGACATCAATATCTGATGTAGGTCTGACATTCATCATGAACACTTGATTTCCCTCCTTCGCAACAAGTTCCATAGCAGCTGCACTGATGAGGCTAATTTTAGGTGCTGGTTTAGCACTCTTTGTCAACGATGATCGTTTCACTTTCTTCGTCAATTTGATGTGAATGTTAGAGCGACCCTTATGTGTAGGTTTATCGGTGTTCGGAGTAGTGGCAGCAGTGGCAGTAGCAGATGGGTTCAAAAGAGCATACTTGCTTACAAGGGATTGAGGAAGCTTATATGTCAGACCATCAGACAAGGTGAGAAAAACATGAGGAATATCTGAGGGTGGTGTATCCCTAGACATAGGAATTTCATATTGTGTGGGGAGTTCTTCATGTTCACTACTCGACGACGACAATTCGCCAGCTTCGGAAGGTGCTTCGCGATTGTTTTGATCCTGTTTGCAATCAGTTGACAGCAGTTCACAACTGTTGTTTGACGTTTTTGTTGTCGTAGCAGCGTCAGGAGGTGTAGGTGGTAGGGAATTGTCATTATCATTTGTAGGAACATCATGAGTGGTTGTAGGATTTACACCTGAAGCCTTATTGGTCATATCAATCCACTCGTTGATGTACAGTAGTAGTGGGTCGTCGATGCCAAGTGAATCTCCTATGGTATCTGACTCATCATCACTAACCTCCTCTATTTCAACCTCTCGATGCTGTTCTATAACTAGCAAAGGAGTTTCATAGTCGAATTCGGAGCAATCCACAATAGCTGCTCACAGTAGGGATCCAGGAGATAGCATTAGTGACGGTGTTCGCCAGTCGATGAGAGGATTGTGCTCCTGTAACCAAGGGAAACCTAGGACAACTGGTGCTGAGGGGTGTAGTTTCGTGATGAGGAAAATTAAATGATGTGTGGTTCCATCTTCAAAATGGATATCGGCCTCCAGTTCTTGGGTAACATCACCAGCTGAAGTATCCTTTCCATCAAAGAGTTTGAGCTTTATAGGTTTCGGGAGTGTATGAATGTTTTGAGAATAGAGGTTCACAACAGATGTATCGATGAAAGATTGCATAGCGCCTGAGTCTATCAGCGCATTATTAGGTAGCGAATGGTTTGCGTCAAGAGAAACTGGTATCATGAGAGAAAGATGATCATTGGAACAGAGGTATTGTACCCCCTCCCTAATGTCGACTGCCCGCAGTTGTACAGAATTGCGATCAGGGCTCAGTTCGTTTCTGTCCCCGACTGAGTCCCCTGTGCTTTTCCCTGGTCCTCATCTTCAAGTTCCAGTTGTGGCAGTATAGGTTCATCATTCCCTAGTGTGAATTCCAAGTTTCCCCCTTGCGATTGACTGAACAATTCATCAATCTCATCATCATCCAACATAGTAAAAATCCTTCTAGCTGCTTGGACTTTGGGATCAGGACAATCTCGCAGTATATGATCCTTCACACCACACCTGAAGCATAACCCTTCTTGACGACGGCATTCGCATTAATGCAGTCGGTATGGTGGGGATATGTAACAATCCTAAGACCAAAACACACCACACACACACACAATCAATTTAATGCACAAGCAGTGGCTGGTGTTGTCAAAGGTTCCACACAGTTAGCTCAGTAGTTGAACTTGTATTTATTATTTTAGTTTGGATAGTCTCAATCTGGACGAAGTTTTATGCACAGTCAGGCAAAATACATGTCAGACAATTCACAGATAAGCTTCACGGGCCTCAGGATTCAAAATCAGAATTTCTCAATATAGTTGGAAGCACCAGATGGTGAACACAACAACCAGATGGACAGATAATCAGACAGAACACAGTGCAGAAAATCAATCTCACAAAATCACAGCAGACAGCAGATCACAGTTCAGCAGATTCAGATTTTTATCAAGTCAGATGTGCCACAAAAGGGACTTCAAATTTTATCAAGAACTTTTTAAGGATTCAGAAAAACTGAAACTCCAAGGAGCCAGGCTATATTTGTCTTTTATAGAAGGTTCCTGCTTTAGCTATCGCACTGGGGCAGTACTTGCTTGGGTATCTACAAAATAACTAGTCCTTTTATACTATCTGCAGCAGAAAATAATATATCGAAAAGAAAATAGACAGATCTGGGATTTTTATACTAAGAAACTGAAAAACAGAAAAGAGGCACCATGTATCTCCTCATAAGGCATTTTACATGTCCATTTTTGTAGGTAAGAATAATATTTTTCGGGTTTTATGACTTTTAGTATTTTTGTTGGGTGCGGATCGGACGCTTTGACTGCCAAGGCAGCATAGCTGCGCTCTAGGCATGCTGACCATGCTTTTGTGCTCCACAATTTAATTTATTGTGACAAATAATGGCACCATCTTGTAGAATTGCCAATACTTATTTTTATCTGACTTCCAGATGGAGACGCTGTGCCTGCGGAGGCTCATCAATCACACTCCGGATGTCTYGGMCATACTCAGTAGGTTCYGCTTTGGCTCGATCTGTTTAAATTTTACAGGCACAGCTCAGTCTCACCTCATGGTGCATCTGAGACATGTCAGATCATAGCCTGTTTATTTTTCCTTGGGTAAGACCCTTGCGCAGAAAGTCATCTCGATGTGTCATAATCATCCAGTGAGTCAGCAATATTATCCAGAAGCCTCATCTGGTCACTTCATAATTATTTGAAGTTCCATCTGGTGGCGACTTGTGAATTATTTTTATTCTTTGGCAGACCTGTCTGGTATCTATTACCAGATGGTGGCTGGAATGTCCAGATGGACCTTGTGTCCCTTAGTTTAAAATAAGAAATATTTGTTTCTCCTTTCATAGCATTTTTAAGTTGCCATTCTTCACAGTAATTGACCAAATAAAATTCAATCTTAATTCTGGAAGTGCATTTTCAGTCCATCTGATGACTTGTCCCTCCAGATTGTTATTATTCTCCTTCATATCCCAGTGAGTTATACTCAGACAGCATCCTAAAAGTCTCTGGCTATTTAATGGGTGGGTAGGTCCAGCTCTACTCTTCAGATGGAATTATTATTTCCACCAGATAGTGAGGGACTTAGCCAGTATCTTTTATTTATGGCCAATTGATCTCAATAATTAAATGCCTTATCATGCACTGTAATTATTCTATACTCAGGCAGTGGGTACAGATGGTCTTTGTATTTTAATTGGCAGCTTAGGGTAACTCCAATCCTTAATTCCCATATTTCAGATCTACAAATTGTAGTTCTGAGCTCAATCTGGTCATCTCGAGGCCTACAACACTCTTGCGCGCGATAGCGTTCCACTCACCACTTTTTAAGAGCTTCAGGGGTCATATTGTAATTGCAATCCTGACTGTCACTGTTGCGATTCCCTGCATTTGCATTACCAGCAGTCTTATTTCGTGCCCATGGTGGTCCCCTTTGATCCATCTGAGATACCAACGGCTCAGTGCTACTAGTCTGCCCTGCTCATAAGTTTTCACCACTATCCCCATGATTGTGGTCATAGTGATCATCCTCTAACTGCGCAAGATTTCCTTGGTTTGCCCTGGGGTGATTGGGCATACCAGCATTGTGATTGCTGTAGTTTGTTTGAGGATTTTGATACATTCCAGCATCATTGAACACTTGACGCATACTATCGATCTCCAATAGTCATTGTTGCAATGCCATATATGTTGCAGGGACAGCCATTTGATTAACCAGGGTGTTTCTAAGCTCATAGCGAACTTTTTTGAGCAGATGGAAGTGCAGAGCAGCATCATCATAGCCAGTAAGCAATGTGAATTGCTCAAAACGAACAATAAACGTTGCAAACGACTCCATTTGGGTCTGGAATAGGCTTTCCAGTGCTGCTTGTGCATTGAGGTGCTTGTTTTGCATACTGAACATAGCACCGAATGTTCGCAAGAATTTCAACCAATTAGTTAAGGCTGGAACATTTTCTCCACAGGCAGCTAAATCTTCCAGGTTCTGATGGTATTGCTGGGCAAGGTCTGTGAGATACAACAATGCTAACACAACTTTTGATTCATCCAAAGCATATAGGTTTGGCTTCACACGAAGAATGGTAGTTACTTGCATAACGAATGGGCACTATTTTGTCCTATCTGTACCAGAGAATAGCAAAGGTTTTCGCAGCTCAAGCTTTGATTCTCTAGTAATTTCACGATTAATCTGCTCCTGCTGTGGATCATGACCATTACCATTACCGTTTCCTCCTCCTGGAGGTCCTTGTGGGCCAGGTGGACCTGGTGGGCCTGGTGGGCCTTGCAGACCCGGTGGACCTGGTGGACCGAACATTGCGAATGGTGGTTGAGGTGGTGGTGGTGGTCCCAGTGGAGGTGGGAATCAAGGTATCTGTGGTGGAGGTGGAGGAGGTGGTGGCCCAGGTGGTGGAGGAGGTCCTGGTGGGGGCCATGGTGGTGGTGGAGGTCCATAAGGCAGTCCTCCTCCGATTCCTCCATACATTCCTCTATTTCCTGAGCCATACAGTGGCCCTCCTGGTGGTCCTCCTGGTGGTCCAAATCCTTCCATCCTCATAGCTTCAGGTCAACCAGCTGCAGTTGGTTGCTGATGAGCTGATCTTCTGAACCCAGTTGCAGGAGGTGTACTTATCATTGGGGGTGGAGGCGTTGGGTATCCGCCATATGCTGGAGCAGTGGTCTGTTGTCATGGTGCCAAATGGTGAGAAGCTTGCAAATGATGTTCAGAGTGATGGGATGCTTGCAAATGATGGTCGGACTGATGGGATGCTTGCAAATGGTGTGAAGAATGATGCGAATGTTGCAAACCGTGAGGACTACCCAGTGCAGGGGCTGCCCAAGGGTTTCCTGATACTGGTGGAGGCAGTGGTGGCGCTGTAGCAGTACCAAACATCATTAGAGGCACCGGAGGTGCTGACAACGCCTGCTGCCATTGCGAAGGCTGCTGAGGAGTCATCTGCTCATTGCTTCCCATCATTTGAGCATTGTATCCCGGCATTCCCGGTAACAGGTCAGTCGCATCCATTGGTTGTAGAGGTGGTTGAGCTGAATGTTGCAATTCAGCAGCATTAAACTGTTGCGAATGACCTTGTACACCAGGGGATGGATGGGGTTGAGTACCAGGAGCCGTAGTCTGATAGTGAGGAGGTGCTGTTGCCCTGTCAGTAGGTTCATTGAGTGTAGCACCTGGTCATTCAGAGGTTCCTCTAGCCCAATATGGATCCAGACCATATGTTTGTGGGTATTGCCATTGCGATGGTGTAGAACCTGGTGCGAACTCAGCTGGTGAACTGTATCCTGCTATAGTGTGAGGAAGGTTCTGTGGGAAATGATAACTAGTGTTCACCACAGCTCTACCGCAATTGAAGTAAGTGTCGGTACCAGGGTCTGAATGATTCACAGATGGAACAAATGTTCTGTTCCCAGATATTGTTGGGAATGTACCACAAACTTCAGGTGGTATCACTGGTGGTAAAGATTGGTGATACTCCCTATGCTCAGTTCTCAGTAACAAGAGATCTGGAGTACGAGGATCAATACCAGGTGGTAGGTTTTGAGCCAAAGTGGATTGTGTAGACGACGGTTGCATAACAGTAATTGATGGTATAGGCATAGGAGGTTTCGTTTCATGGCAAACACAAGGTGGAGGACTCGCAACTTTAACTTGAGGAGGTGTTCGTACCTCCAGGTATTGCAATTGCGAAGATAGGACCTTCGAATCTTGCTCCTGCTTTACCTTAAAAGAGCTAGCAGCAGCTGAAGGGTCCTCAGGTGGTTTGTTCCCCACACTCGTGTATTCATTTGGAATCTCAATGAGGAATGAAGAGCGATGGGTTTCGGCGTGCATTGCAAACTCATGAATAGTATCCTCGTTTATGACCCCAATCTCTTTGTGAAGATATCGTGCTACGTCATTGTACGATTTGGGTTCTAAGAGGATTTTACAGTATCCGGGATTCACACCTGGGATAAGCTGTATCGTTGCTCAGCCCAGAACAGTATGAATCATCTGGTTCGTGAGAGTGCTGGATGTGGGTAGCTGGGGAGACCTTTGATTCACATCAACAGACACCTTTACTCAAGGGCACATAATTGACTGTGAAGGTGGCATGCGATTGTAGCGTTCAGCATTCCATGGCCATGTTGCTCTCCAGACCTGGTTGAACTGCTCAGTACCAGGTTCAATTCGTCATTCTTCATGAATGAAACCTCTTGCGAATACCATGTATGCATCACGTTCAAGAGGTGAGAGACGTTCCCATGGAGGTGGTCTATCTGCTCCTCGATACCACTTGCCCATTAGGCTTCGCATCCTGGTTTTAATCAATCCAATATTAGGAGACTCGTAAGGCCAGCTCTCCCATGCAAAGTATGTTAAGTGAAGCTCATTGTGAATGCATTGGTCTAAATTGCTATCGCTGAAGTATTCCTGAGGAGTTGGCGATGGGTTTCAACTTTCAGGAGGTACTCCATTGTGAATTCTCATTGTAGGGTCATCATTTGGGAAGATAGGAAATAACCCTACTGGAACTTCATCATGAGGAAATACACCAAGCTGAGCTAATAGTGCAGGGCAACTGTAAAGTTCTCCTAACACTGATAAAAAGAAGAGATAGTTGTGTTCGTCACTGATCCACAACTGTCTGAGGGGAGATAACTCTTCCCAGATGTAATTCGCAGTATCTGCGAGTGCTCTTATCCATGGTATCCAGTTGTGGTGACCAAGTATATCCACCCATCCTAGATTCCACAGAACTCGTTGAACAGCTCTACCAGTGATTACCAGATCAATGTTGCCATTGATAATAGTGCTTTGCAGTGTTGCAACCTCTTCGTTGACCGGAGCAGTCAGACGAGTGATTCGCGAATTGGTAACGAATCACAACGGTTGCATACTAGATCCACTGATCGGTGCTAGCATAGCCACTGCATCTTGAACTCACTGTGTAATTTCAGGGATATTGTCGAACTCTGGTGAAGGGGTACGATTCGGTGACCCTGAAGGATTGTTTTGGGATTGTGAATCCACAGGATCGGATTGTTCCTTTCCCTTGCGAACGTGTGGAGACAGGCTAGTCCCTTTTACAGTACTATCTGATGATTGTAAACATGTATCGCTACTGGGCGCTGATGCACGAGGTGGTGCTTTGTGACCAATAGAAGTACCAGGGGTAAAGAATTGTTCCGAAGGATTATTCAACAGAACTGAGTGGACCTGAGGTTGCGAATGATGCGAAATGTCATCACCAGTGTTACTGGGAGGCAGTTCTATGTTACTCAGGTCCACAGGAGGGTTAGTTGATGGGGGCAGGTTCAGTTCTACAGATTCTTCAGCATCTTTCCAGAAGTCCTCGTCAACATAGAGATCAGCTTGCGAAGGGGAACGAGGCCTTGCAGGGTTTTCTTGCTGACCCTGTGCAGCTAGTTCCTTGTAGTATCGCATTCACGATGTGGGAGTCATATGTCGTTGGAAGTAGTATTGCAAATCGTAGAACGAGGTGTTTCGTGAACCGGGTCTATGACCACAAAGTCCTCTGTGATGAGGTCTGGGACTTGGGTTTGGATGATTCCCTAGTCGTTGACCAGGACCTGCGAAGGGAACCTGTGAATTTTGAGGATTTAGTGGAGATGACATCGAGGGTGTGCTTTCGCGACGTGAACCCGTTGATATCAACTCGTGTTGCGAATGTGGTGGTGATTGAGATTGGGACTTGGCACAAGTCGGTTCCACAGAAGTTGCCAACATTCCACCTGTCATCATTAATACTGGGGGTGGTAGGTTGGCTAAATACTGTTACAACCTCGACGTTTCTGTCTGAGAACAGTAGTTAACTGTAGCAGTAGAAGTAATAAATGAATACTTCGCAATAGATAATGCATCGAGACTGAGCTGCTGAGCAGTATTTTGACGACGACAAGCAATAGAAGTATAAACGTGTTGCGATTCGATAGTGAACGTATAGCATTCGCTAGCAAATATAGGTAGAAGTCATTACAACTTCCAGATGAATGAGACGAGACGAGAGAAGTAAGCAAAAAGATGAGTGACAGAGAGTAGAGAGAGGAACGATTTATTTAGCCAACGAGTTGGCACTATGGTACAAGAGTCCTTATATACTGCTTATTGTATCTAAATGGAGGTACGTGTTGTTGTATTCTACTGTAGTAACAATGATCGCAATATGTGGACATGTATACTAGTTGCAAACAGGTGCTTGGACCGGCGCTTGCATGTGGATAGGGGCTAGCCAGGAGTTTAGTGTATTGGAGGCGATTAATGGAGAGATTTAGGCGAGGAATAGATGGAAAAATGGTAGCTTCGTAACAAACCTACACTAGCTATATATTGTAACCAAGTTCCTGAAAGCTCGCACTAAGTTGTAGAGAATTACCATAAATTCACAAGAGGACCGGAGAATGTTCAAAAATTACCACTAGCCCTGATAATGCATGTAATCCAGGTAGATTCTCACAAACTATCAAATCTTGTCACTAATTTTTGATGCATTATCTGGAGACCAGTTTCCTGATGCAGGTAACAGAAGGGAGGAGTATAC
>RCHF01007580.1:0-10292 GCA_003987895.1 Neonothopanus nambi | reverse complement strand
CTAAGCACTTCTTTCAGTCAGAAAATGTACGTTGGACCTCGCTTGCATCCACAATAAGAGGAACGGACGATGCCAAGACAGAAGGTATTCGTGCTTACACTCTTCGACAAGCTTCCATTCGAGCTGGTCTACTGGTGGCATGCCAGTCATGGTGGGAAAAGGCGTCTGAATGGATGGCAGCAGGTAGCAAGGTTTTGAAAGGTGCAGGGAGCAGGAAGGGTGGTGAGGGAGATGAGGAGGAGGACGATGCTTCCCCAGCAGACCTGCCGATTCCAGAGGCTGTTGAGCAGGGTTTTGCGGTTGCTATGGCTTGATAAATTTGATTTTCCGTATTTCGTCGTATGTTTTGATCAAGGTTGTGTTTTGATAGTTTAAACATGGCATTGTGATGAAAGAATATACCAGAACGAGAGTTCACCAGGCCTGCATTAATGATGTATGGAGATTGTGGTGTATAGCCCGAACCTCTCGAGCCTGATTAATAATATTATATTAAATGGGATAGCACAAGGATAAGTACTACTTCGAGTATCTGTATGTCCACTAGGTATATTAATTGAATATTAATTATTAACTAGATGGTGGAGGGGCATGCGGGCGCAGTGAAGGATAGCGAGCTCGTCGTGCTCGACAGCAAGCACGACAGTTTGACTAATCATAGGCTTAGTAAGGGTTGGGAGGAAGGTAAACACATTAATTGGATGCACCACCCCCTGCATTACTCCCATTAATGAGACGGAGGTATCTCATTAATGGGAGCCCAGGCTGGTGGCTGTACCTGGAAGCCCCCCAATACATGTATCATGTTTGGCAGGTAATCATAGGCCTTGATTAATCCCAACCATGTTCACTCTTGAGTGAAATTCTTCAAAAGATTGCGCTGTTTAGTTTCACTGAGACTCTGTAGGCCCATGTTGACTTGCAAAGAGATAAGAAGTGGAAAGGCTTTCTGGGATTTTGGACACTCTACTGTAATTTTTTGCTTGGTTGGAGAACCACCTTGTACAGATTGTATAGGTCAGTTAATGCGGTCTTTCCTTTGATATGATGATATCAGTCCCTTGATTCCAGATATCTTAGCCTCCATGATTGTCCAGCTGGTCTAAATGTCACATTGCATGTCAGATTAAAATAAACTCAAAAGAGAGCAGTCAGCTGCTCTGTGCTTGCACAACTTGGTCTGGTATCATACCAAAGATCAGGCAACAGGAGAAGCAGCAGTCACTCACAGAAGGCTTTCCATTGTGGTGCCACTTCACTCCAGGACTATGTATGATGCCGACAAGGATCAAATCATTCTACTGAATCTGAATCGCTGCTGAGAATCCTCTGGTCACTCCWGTGATACCTAGTAATTCATTACAGACAYAAGTTCTCYCTTCCTCAAGCTCTTCCTRACTTATGCTCCTCAGCTCTTGACTCTGGCATTTTCAGCTGGTTGGATTTTGATTCAAATGTTCTCAGGATGAATCAGGAAGGGCCATGTACACTGATATGATTCATTGAGTATCCTATCATCRCCATTGAGTATTTTCAAACTTACAAGGTACCCCACTAAATTCAAATCTAAATGCAGACTCATGATTTTTTGATCTCCATCACAGGAGATGCTTGATATGTCGCTAATTTAACTCTAGGAAGAAAGAAGAGATGGGACATTTGACCCAAGGATCCATTCACCAGTGCAATTTTGACCCCACCTTCGATTTCTCATCAGTCTTCACCAAGGCGGTCCTCCACTATGCAAGTCCTATCTCTCGCAACAGGTTCCTGGAATTGGTGTCCGAATCTCATCATTGAAAGACTTAGCAAATTCAATTCATTTTACCCTACCCTTGCCACAATACTTGCATTGGCTATCCTAACAACGACTGTACTCAGATCATTTGTCAATGCATCTCGAAGGAAAACTCCGCCGCCTTCTGATCCGCCTGTGGACCCAATTATAGGCCATTTGAGAAGTATTCCTTCTACAGAACAACTGGAGCTGTTCCATGAATGGGCCAAGGTATATGGTAGGTGTCGATATTCTGTTGATGTCTTTCAAGTCCGAGCCAGTATTAATCGGGTCTTGTAGTAATTCTAGGTGATGTGATGCATCTCAACGTCCTGGGGCGCAATTTCATCGTTCTTGATAGTATTGAAGCTGCACATGACCTTCTGGAGAAGCGGGGTTCGATATACAGCTGTAGACCACAGCTTGTTATCTTCATTGAAATGTAAGCTTCACACCACCATAACTTACAATATCGATATCAACAAATGAATGATGAGGTTTCTCTTTGAGAGCAGATTAGGCTAGAACCCATGCCTTCCATTCCTTCAATATGGAAAAATGTTCCTCAAGCATCATAAGCTTTTTCAAAGTTACTTTGGCAGCAAGGTTGGCAACAAGGAAAGTCTTGTGTTTATACCTATGCAGACAGAGGAAGCAAGGGCTTTGGTCAGGAATTTGGTTGTGAGTCCCGAGAATCATCATCTTCACATCTTTCAGTGAGTGTATAAGCACTTTGAGTATTGCATAAACTTAAATATGTATCGTGATACGGGCAAGTTTTCCATGCAGGTTATCACAGGACATAAGATAACTTCTGGGGATGATACACTGCTTAAGTTAGCAGCTGAAAGTTTGCAGGCAGTAAATAGTGCAGAGCCAGTTGGGAATACACCTGTTGATTTCTTTCTGTGGCGTAAGTGACTAGCTTTACCTTGGCTTTACCTCAAATCTTATGTATACTGACCTCAATCCTTCTGCATATATACAGTGAAATATTTCCCATCATGGTTTCCTGGGACGTATTACGCCGACAAAGCACGTTTTAACCATGAAGTGGTGAGGAAGATTCTCGGAGAACCATACTTTGCTAACCCATGATATGTCCCAGCCACTTCCTCACTGACTCTGGACTTTGGATAGTTATAGCAACTATCTTCGCTACCATGGATATTGTGAAGACGAAGGATGAGAATGGTATCGAAATTATTCCAGAAAACCCTTTTAGGGATGGGCTAGTCAGGTATGTGCGGTCGATGAGCTTGCATGGACTAATGATTGACATTGGTTAGTCAACCTGTACTGTTTAAACGTAGTGTGGTACCGTGAGATGGTCGGTACAAAAAGATGATGGAAGAGTTGTTGGTATAGCATATTCAGCGGAATAAAAGATTTTGTCATGTGTAGTGTATAACGTCTTAGCACTAATCTCCCAATTCCTACCCTCCTTCCTCGAATAACAAATTTCAGACTGAGCCTGATGTTATGCCTCTGGCCATCGGAGGTAAGAATCATAAAACTTGAAGTAACTTTCGAGAGAGCTCGACCGGTTACACCTATCATATCCGCTACGCAGAAGGAGGAGTAATACATTGAGGAAAGGCGAGGATGGGTTTGAACAGTTGATCTGAATTGGGATGATTCGGTTTTATCAGAGGGGAAGAACTTTACAACGACAAAGAAAAGAAAAAAGGACATCAGCTACGACGAAGAAAGGAGAACAGGAAGAAAAAAAACGCACTGTGAGTATAACCGAAAGACCCATCTCAGTCGCAGCAGAAACCTGCGCCACAACACCATATGCATGTTCTCCCAAAAAGAAAAACCTACTTCTCCAAGGGAACTCTTACGATAATGGCGGGGCAGGCCTCTTGGATCCTCAGAGCCTACGTCCCTGACAACCATCTGTAAAGCTGGCCCTTTGTAGTCTTTGATGAAGGAATCGTCGTCTAGACATTTGAGACCTACCAGTAAAGTAGCATTAAACGAAAACGACGCAGACGAAGATGGAGCCTCTCACCTTTCAAAGGTCTAACGTGTACAGGTACTTCAACAGGTCTGGTAACATGAGGTAGAAGGAGATTATTGAGGATGTTGGATAGGTCATTAATGCATTAGGTCCTAATGATAAATGTTAGTGAGAGAAAGGGATGAAAAGGTAAAAACGCCGTACTCGATACGCAGCGGGTATATGTTGGTTCAAAAGGCCTAAAAGGCTTTTCGAGCTTAAAGTTGAACGTAATTGAATGGATACCCTTCTTCACTTCCTTCACTCCCCATCACCTCCACACCCTCACCCTCCATGCCCTCCTCATCCCCTTCTTCCTCGTCCGAATTCTCTTCGTCAGCATACTCTCCCCTCCCATTCGCATTCATGTGCGCACTTCCCCTTGCCTTCCCAGGTAAGACTTTCCTATACACCTCGAAGAGCTTTTCCAACCCATTTTTATGAATATGGAAGTCAGGAAGGTTAGGTAGAAAGTCATTCCCGATGAATACAACGAAGAGGATGAAGTTGTCTATGACGCACTGGAGGGAGTAGGGGAATGGTAGCGACTTTGAGATAAGATGGAATTCGATATCGGGGTATTCACGAAGGAGGGAAAGATGAAGGAAGTAAAAATTACGTTAATTGATTCAAGTGAATTGTTTCGGCTCCTTCAAGCTGGACCAAAAAGGTGTACCAGATGTGATGCAGTTACTATCGAAAGAGTTCTCGTCTGGAAGTTTCCCGCCTCTCACTTCAGCTTCATCTCATACTTCTCTAGCCTCCTTCGCTGTACGAAAGCGACTACGTTGCTGGTCCATCTTTGCCTGAGGAGCTACACCGTCGACGGCAGCCATGAAAGAGTTTCTTGGGCTTGATTTCACCGATGGAATACCTGATAGAAGAGTTAGCTATATTCCGTGTGAGAAACTGGAGCTTACCCATGGTTAGTTGTCATCGTTCGTGTCAGTGAAAGCGGCGTCGTCGTCGTCTCAGACGTTGTGGAGAATGAAAACACCCACGTGATGTACTGGACCGAGTGCCAGTGGCTGTTCGTTCCCGTCTCTTCCTTTTCCTCCAATCCATCAACCTCTTCCATGAATGATTTTGCCTCTCCTTATGAGAAGCTACACTCACCGAACCTTCCAGTGACGTTGACCACAACGGAGCTTGTAGATTCTTGTGTTTGTCTCTTCGGTGCAAGACAGCACTATGTTTGTTCTACAACCCAGATATGTTGTCAGTGATTTGAAGGGTAGCACTTCATGCATAGTAACCTGGTCAACTCATATTCAATTTTCTCCGACAGTATGTGTAAACTCACGTACCTTCAATTTATTTTGATCCCAACAGCATATTTCGGCTTTTCCGAGTCTTCGGAGCAATGGCCATGCTGGACCTGGGGGCGAAGCTTCAAACAACTCAATGATACATTCATTGCTGGGGTTCTACGAGTACAGAAGACATCGAGCCAGTTGCATTGGGCTATGGCGTAGCTGCATATTTGGTGTGTCTTTTGCTATCTTGGAATGGCATATACCTAATTTCTCCTTGTTCTATCATTTCCCTTGCTTGAGGCAGTCATCCAACATCATCTCAAACTACCTATTCCTGCCTGTCCCACTGTGGCGGAGCTCTTGTTGAAAACTTACTCGTCGTCTCTATAATAACATATCAGAACTCAGAAGGGTTACAGCTTCGAGCACTGGCATAAGACCTACTCTATCAGCCCAGCTCCCTGCTTGCCCGTACTACCCATTGACATGCGCATACACTCACGAAATGGCCCTCACGGCTTTCCCGACCTTCGCTTTCTCTCCTTTCTTTCTACATCCCCTCCACCTCCTTCATTATCAAAGCCTCCAGATATCACTCGCGTTCATCTGCTGCATGCACGTCGTGGCTGTGTAAAAATCCATAACGAAATTGTTGGACTTGTACTTGCCTGTATAGCTTGATGCTGCTCGCCCTTAGGCTCGTCTTCTCTGGGTTGGTCGGGTTGTGGGGTATACGAAGATGGAAGAAGGAAGCAGGAAGGTGATAATTTGGTGAATGGATTGGAATTGGTGTGGTGAAGGCAAGGAAGACGAGGAAGACAGTGATGATAAAACCGAGTTTCCAATGACCTCGTTGGTGATGGTTGACGCTGGTTTAAGCGCTCGCGCTCAGGCCTCGAAGTTGAAGGTGTTCGTAACCTCATTGAATTTTAATAGCCTGGAGATGACGCATCCACATACACGATAGTACAAGGATAGCTCCCTGCGTAGATCTCTCCGAGTTGCTTCTCCTTCTCCATTTCCGTTCCCTCAACTACCGCGCCCTTACCTCCTCCCTAACTCCATCCTCAACTTTTCACCCATTCATGCACATATACGACTCATGCCCTGTCATTACACCCTTATATTCCTATGGCCTCGACCTTGCTGAATTCGTGTCAATAACGGGCTTTTTCAGCTTAGGCTTTGACCTGCATAACCAACGCATCCTACATCTCAACCCTAGGTTTATCTTCGCTATAGGGATATGGTGCTGTGGATGATGGCCTGCGGTACCCCCGCACAAGCTCAGTCTCTCTGACTTTCGATCGACCACCCTCTCACCATTGTTCCATCAGTGTTTGGAATACGATCTCGGAGGAGGAGGGCGGGGTTTAAGTGGGGAGCTCTGCTAGGGAGATAAGGTTTTCAAAGATGGGACTTGGAAGAAGAAAAGGAAGGTTTTTTGGCAGACGAGACGGAGTCAAAGGCTAGGCTAGGCCAGGAGAAGGGAGCTGGAGCCTGTGTCTTGTATGATGCAAGCTCAGGACCAGAAATGGTTTGGATGCCGTGGTATTCACTACCCTTCCATCCCTTCCAGGGGATTGAAGCCTATGACAGGTATTTTTGGAAGAGGGAGTGGATTTGGGAGGATGAGGTTAGTTGGGGACGGGAATGTCGGGAGGGGTGGGAAGAGCCTCAGGAGGAGGGGGAGGGAGGGAGGAAAAGAGGAGCAGGAAAAGGTGGATGTGGGTGGATGGAGGAAGGTCGTAGCAGTCAGTTGGGTTATGGGCTGGTGGTAAATGTAAAGAAAAACGTGGCTGGAGATCTCAGTGACACCTCCGCTTCTACAAACGTATCAACGACTCTAACTCCCGCCTGTCCTCACATACTCTGACGATGTCCAGCTCTCAAAACGATGGACGAGGCATGTTATATATGATTTGTAGGATACAAAAGTCATTCTCGTGTTATTGTATATATACATAAATCTCAATGTAGTTGCGTGTAACAGTATACTTTATATATAATACATACCAACTCTAGCTGGAAAACATCTTCTTGCGCATCAGCTCGATGCGCTAATGGCGCCGACGACTCTCGCATGAATGGTAGACTTTTCGGTCCAGCAAGATTGTACGGGAAGGGATACTTTCCATTGATTCATTCATCCTATATACATGCGTTCACGACCCTAACTACTTTCAGGTCACCAAGATAGCTCTATATCCTGGATTATTGTACATGTGCCTCGAAGCCCAATCAACGCCCAACGCCCAATGCCCAACGCCTCAACTCCGTATCAACACCAAGCGCTTCGTTACATCTTCGCATTAGTCTCAGCCAAGCAGGCTATACCTCTTCTTTGCCAGCTAGGTAAATCGCACGTGAAGAGAGGATAGATGGAGGTGGTGGAGCGGAGAAAGGGAGGGCAAGAACGAAGACGAAGGGTAGTGGTGGTAGTTCGATACCGGGAAAAAGGTAGGAAGGAAGGACGGAAGCGGAAAAAAAGGTGAATCAGTAAAGCGAGAAACGAACCCCCGAGGACCCCAGCTCACATTTCTCAAACGTCAAAAGACCCATCTCCTCAACCTGATACCCCTTCACTCCTCCACTCATCCCGAGGCAAATAACCATACAATTCATCATACGTCCCACCAAAGCCTTACGAACAGGTTTATACCACGGTCTAGCTTGGAACCACCGACTCGGAGGATGCATACGCAGAAGCTGGCCAGATCGAGAGGATTTCGGTAGGACAGGGTCAATGGGGAAACTTGGATTCATTGAGAGACGGTGTAAACAGAAGCTGTATTGGACAAATGAGAAGGCTTCGATGACTGTGTGGAGGAAAGTATGGAGCTATGCTGGTTGGGCTGGTCGCCTGAAGAGAGAAAGAAAAGGTATCAGTGCATGGTTCTAATTACGAGGCAGAAAAAGAGAGAAGGGGGAGGGTTAAGAAAACGTTGAATAAAACATACAATGTACATCATAGCAATCCTAATACTCTCCTCACAAGTGCAAATCGTCAACCTCCTCGCAAAACTTTTTATCCCCAAGAATTCGGGGAGAGCGTGAAGTAATTCTTCCGTGGTGTGAGATACAACTTGGCAATTTGTTTCATATACTCTGCCTCATAGGACTGAAGCGATATTTGGAGGGGAAAAACGGCTCGGGTCAACGAGACGGGTGGGGAGCTGAGGGTGAGTGCGTGATTTACGATAGGATAGGATAGGAAGGAGAGGTAGAAAAAGGGGAAGAGCGTGTTAAGTCAGCTTTCTTCTCCTTAATGGATAGGAAAGAAAACTCTAACGTACCTCAATCCATTCTTTGAACGCCTCCGGTGTCTCAAGTACATCCTTGATCCACATCCTTTGTCCAATCTGAAGCCAATAAACGAAAATTGCCTGTTAAAGTTCTATGTTCAGAAAAAGAGGAAGCCGCAAAAGAAGAAGGATGACACCTACGAACTAGGATTTCGGTCTGGATATGGGTGGAGTTTCAGTTCGAGTACACATGTTGAGGACAAGGATAGCACTGACATTAGCGTAAGGTTTTGAAACATTTGTTGAAGACCCAAGTCACTTCGTATCCACTAACAGCTTTGAAATCGTTGGCTACCAATAAAAAGATTGTATCAGGTGCGAGAAGGGATGAAAGACCACATGAGTACTCACAATAGCATACGTTTTGAACAATGCAAACGCCAACGAATAATTCAACAACATACGAACGAAACCCTGGTAACTTCCTGCGCATCCTCAATTCTGAGCTTCCCGGCTTCGTACTTGGCCTGATATTTCCGGTGCAGAGCGTTATATCTCCTCCAGCGAAGAGAACGAATAAGGAGGTAAGACAAGGTGACTCGGAACACAGAGGGCGTTTGTGTCTCCGGACCGAATGCCAAGTGGCGGGAAGTGCCGAGGAAACCCCGAGTAGCATGTTGGTTTTGAATAAAACAAAACCGGACAGCCCATACTTAGCTTAAACTTTGCTAAGTAGCTCAGAAAGCATACTCGAAAACAGGTTGATCGTATAATGCGGTACTGTCTATATTCTATATTTAGGAAGGAGCTCCCATCTTCGGTGGCAATACGGTGCTGTAGACCATATTACCGTGGCAAGTGGGCACCTGATCCTTTTGGCGCTAGTTCGCAGATTGCCGGGAATTGGGGGTCAACAGGTTCATCGATTGTACATATCACCACTCCCTTTCTTACCTTCCACCACCATGGATGCACCAAATATCAATCCTCTTCTCAATCCTCTAGGATATGATGTTAGTACAAGTAGTATGAACAGGGAACAGTAAGTAGCTTGTTGTCCAGAGCATTTTCTATAATTAACAGCATATATTATGACAGAGCACAATTGAATGACAAGATACCTATGAGGCCAGCTCTGGGATCTGATAATCAGAGTGAAACCAAGCAGTATGCTGATCATTCATGCTTGTTGAATATGGAGCCTGACAAGTATTATTCCTGATATATAGAGTGACAGTAGAAGTTCTCAAAGGCAACTCCAACTTCAAAATCAGTGGTCAAAATAACTTCTATGCTGCTGCTGGTGATATAACAGTGAATAGTAAGTATATCAACTGCTGTGTGTATTGTGGAATTTTCATAGCCTGCAATACCATTGTTATTGCTTAGCCAAGGACACTCTTGAGACAATCAGAAACTGGATTGGGGCTCCTGATCCATCAACAAACTTTAATTATGCCTATGACAACAGAGTGGAAGGTACAGGCCACTGGCTCCTTGAAGATCAGAGATTCAAGAAATGGAAGCAAAGTGGTCAACTATTATGGCTACAAGGAAAAAGTTAGTTTTTTCAGCACTATCTATCACTCAAAGACATTGGGCTAACTATGAATCAGGTGGTGCAGGCAAGACTTTCTTATGGTATGTATCCTATTTCCTGCTCTGAGAGGAATGCCCATGAGTTAAATATTTTCAGCACAACTGTAATTGAGTCCTTGAAAAAGACTGAGAGCTTGAAAGATGTGACCTTCTACTATTACTTTGATTCACGTCACCAAGCAAAGGGGTCATTTGAGGGGCTGGTCTCATCACTGCTCTCTCAGATAGGAAGTCATTATCCTCATGGCCATCAATACATGCAGCAGCTCTATAAGAAAAACAAAAATGGTCACTATAGACCCTCTTCAAGTGATATGAAGACTGCGCTTCTAGATGTGCTCAAATCCAGTTCATTAGTGACCTATATAGTCATTGATGCAATGGATGAATGCAACAGCTCAGACAAGAAT
>RCHF01007490.1:0-13014 GCA_003987895.1 Neonothopanus nambi | reverse complement strand
ATAAGAATGCCATCACTCACAGAGTGTCATTTTTAAGTCATCAAACAGAAATACATCGAAGCCAACGAACTAGTGAGTCCCATAAGGCATGTAAATTTTCTTCATGTTCTGATGTGTTTGTGATCGTAGTGTGGCAATATCATCAAGGTCCACGAGCTTCCCTTTCGATGAAGAAGTTCTATTGACGATCTTTTCCTCCCAGGTCACACCATCGTCCAAGGTTGTTGGGGATTTCGCGCAATGGATGACTTCCAATTCGTTCTCCAAGGAGGATGTCCTTTCACGCGCAGAACATCTCGACTTCCCTTCATCGGTTGTCGAGTTCTTCCAAGGCTACCTCGGTCAACCGGTGGGAGGTTTCCCAGAGCCATTGCGCTCCCATATCATTAGAAACAAGCCTAGAATTGACGGCAGACCTGGTGCAAGCTTGGAACCATTAGACTTTAAGAAGATCAAGGCGGAACTGCGCAGCAAATTCGGAAAACACATCACAGATGCAGATGTGACCTCCTATGTGATGTATCCTAAGGTTGGTGATAACCCCACGCATTATTACATGTATCGTTTTCTAATTGCATGCTGTTATAGGTTTTCGAAGAATATCAGGGTTTCATTGAGAAATATGGCGATTTGAGGTACGAATCGCGGGAGAACCTCTATTCTTGTATTAATTTTCTCTGCAGCGTGATACCCACCCGTTATTTCCTTGGTCGTCCCGATGTCGGCGAAGAGATGCATATTTCGATCGAAAAGGGTAAGACTTTGATCATCCGCCTTATGGCCGTTGGGCCTGTTGTAGAAGGACGTGCCCAGCGCGACGTATGGTTTGAAGTCAACGGAGAGGTGAAAAGATTTTCGCATGCCAACCTGACTTCAAATAGCATCTGACAGTTTGTTCTGATATTCAGGTTCGGGCAGTGTCTGTCGAAGACAAAAATTCTGCAGTGGAGACGGTTTCGCGGGAGAAGGCTACGTCGGACCCTGGTTCCGTGGGCGCGCCTATGTCTGGTGTTGTTGTGGAAGTGAGAGTGAAAGAAGGTCAGGAGATCAAGAAAGGAGATCCCGTTTGTGGTAAGCCTGTGAAGTTATGTGATTCCATCTTTGATTGCTCAAGTGATTATCACCTGTGTGCAGTGTTGAGTGCAATGAAGGTTTGTATCTCGCCCGAGTTTTGATCTTTTTTCATTGACATCATTGTCACAGATGGAGTCTGCGGTCACTGCGCCCGTGTCTGGTCATGTCAAGCGCGTTGTAGTACAAGAAGGTCTGACATTTTATCTCGTTCTATCTTTGTTTTCGCGACGCCCTGACATAACTGCTGAATAGGCGATTCCATCAACCAAGGAGATCTCACCGTAGAAATTGTGCACTAGGAAAGTTACTTGAAATAAAAGAAATTGTAGACTTCATGTAACCTAACATTTGTTGTAGTATATACACGCATCTCTTACAGAAGTCGTGCCGCAGCGTTTAAGGCGGCTTCACATTCTTTATGGAGTTCTTGAACAACATCCTACGGAAATAGTCGGAAGACAAATTGAACGGGTAACAATTTGACACTCACTGAAGCTGGTTTAATTACGTCCATGAGGCCTACTCCAGTACCGGCCCACACTAGAATTCGGTTGGGATCACCGTTCTTTATCCCTTCCTTGAATTTCGCCTGCAAAAGATCATTGTCAACTCCCGCCTCGTAATCGTTGACGGTATCTTAGTAGCTCAAGATGTCAGTACCGGTATACATGTACTGAAGTAATTGCAAGAACAACAGACCATTTCGTAACCCTCTTCCGTCAACATTCGGAGGCCAATCCAGAGTGCCTCTAGCTTGGTCGAATGCCATTGTACGTACGGTGGAAGAATATTCTGCCTTGATCAATGCTTCTCGCTGAACGTCAGAGTAGAGGCTTTCAGGTGACAGGAGGAAGCGTGTGCCGAGCACTACTCCCGATACTCCAAGGGTTAACAAGGCAGCTACTTGTGCACCGTTGGCGATTCCTCCTGCTGCAAGAATTGGGGTTCGAGCTTGGGGAACTCGCGCCAAAATGCTGGAAACCAAGGTAAAGAGCGGCGCAGCTAACTGACTACCATGCCCTCCCGATTCGATGCCTATTAACGTAAATCAATAAACCACCATGTACAAGTACCATGGTTTAATACTCTATACCTTGGACGACAACCACATCTGCCCCCCAATCTTCAACGGCGAGGACAGCGTCTTCCACGGAAGAAACTTGAACAAAGATGACAGTCTTATGATCTTTATTACGGCTTGAATCAAGTTCGCGAGCAAGGTGGACCCATTTCTTTAGTTCACTGCCAAACGAGAACCACAGTGCTTGCACGTTGCTCTTCAACGTCACATCGATGAACTGCCGAGCGGTTTCGAGATCGCCCTTTTCCAGACTCCAGGCAAAGAAACCGACACCGATCGGAAGCGGATCGTTTTCGGTACAGTTCAGGATCGTGCGCGCTTGTTGTATATGAGCTTCTAGTTTCTTGACAGAGTCATAGCCTGCACTGAATCAATGATTTCATGATCATGACCCGTTCTCTCAGCATACAGGCATGACATCGCACGATATGAAGCCAAATCCACCTCCGGCGGTCACGCGAGCGGCCAGAGTGCCTGTATTTTTTAATTATGTGTACCTGCGACTTGAAAACGGTTAAGCATTGACGTACCTCCGCTCACGCCAGCCATAGGCGGACAAATGATTGGTATACGTATTCCTGAAATTAAGAACAGAAGCACCGTGAAATACGGACGCCTACTTGAGCGGGAGAACAACACATGCCCAAAAGCTGAGTTAAACTAGTCTTGAAAGTGCGCGACATGGTCGTAGTAGAATAGACAATGATTCACAAAAGTTCACAAAGAAACTCGGGCGAATGTACGCTGCTTTTAATGCGTTCAAGATGTGCAGGCTGAGTGGTCAAACGCTCCGTACATACTGGAGGGCTGAGTCAGGATGAATTAAGTGTACAGTAATCGATGGGTAATAGCTAGCCCGCCAGAGTCTTTGAGGGTGAAAATACGAGGCCCAGAATCCCTGCAACTCCCGCGGGAAAGTATGACTGATCCGTATTTTCCCGAATGTCATGAGACCAGCTTTGACGCGTTGAACGTCGTACGACTTGCCAGCAGTACGAGGCTACGAGCTTGCAGTGGCAAGTAGTTTATTCGTTGTACCATTTGTCGGCGTAACAAATTTTTCCAGATACCTTTGGTTGCACTGTGAGACTTCTCATTAGTTCAGGAGACGATGTCTTTAGCAGCAACTCACATGCCAAAGGATCTCACAATTCACCGAATGGCTTATGGCTTAGCACCTACCTGAGCCAAGTTACTGTTCACGCATCTCTCAACCTGTCGAGACGTCTCCACAAACCTGCACCCTGTACATAACATGGTCCGAGAAAAAGAAATCAAAATAAAATCAGATGGTTTATGAGTGGTGCACTCAATTCAGTAAGCTTAGGTACTCTCACACAGCTTGACAGGGCTTATGACCTACGGTATTCACATAGTGGAGATCTGTGTAACTAACTATCTCGATGCAAATCAAGTGGGCTCTGATAGCTCTGATGTGGTTGTTGCGTTTCTCTACAGGTGGCAATTTCCTGTCAAGTCGGGACCCGCCCTATCGAGGATACTCAGCGCTCAGTTGTTGTAAGGAACTGATACGAAAAGACACGTCAGATCTTCAAGATTCCGCAACATATTTTCCTCCGCACTAGCCAAATTTAAGATAATCGCGAAATTGCCGGACATCGCTTTTGACCTCATATTCTGGCACCATCACGCAGTTGCTCGTCAGCTGCTAAAAGCTCAAGCTCTGCATATTGTGGCATCATCGCATCTAGTTCTTCGTCAGCTGCTAGAAGCTTATATTCTGCATACTACGGACCTTCAGCGCATCAGCGCTAATCGTTTCCTGAAGATATGAATGCCCAAGTAGTAAGCCAGAAGAGTTTGTCACAGTCTCTTTCAGTGTTCTCGAAACATCCTTCCGAACCCGACGGGTTGGCGATGCATTTGACAATGACGGATGCTATTGAATTTGCTGTGTGAAGCGCCTTAAACGAGATTCATGCAGAGTCTTTCGATTCGCGTCGAGACGTCCGCTCGAATCTGGCGGGACCGGTCTTAATGGAGCTGTCGTAGCTTGTCGCCTGTCCTGTTTCTTCCTCATCTGGTTAGTCCCGTCTCTTTCATGTCAATGATATGTTGTCAGCTTTAAAGTTTAGACCAACTTTAGACTGGCTTGAAGCAAGAAGCCGCAAGTGCCCGGAGAGCGCTTTCCGACGTCACCATTTCAGCAGCCCCCATCATGACGCCAAGGTCCCGCTAGAAAGACGCCAGACCTCTCCAGACACGCAGTACGGCAAGCTGACAGGTGAGCAAAATTACCATCATCGTACCGGCGCCGAAACAGTCGGGCCCGTCAGTCACACATATCGGCCGCCTATTCCGAGTCAGCGTACCGGAGAGGCGGTCTGTCATATGGGAACGGAAGAATTCAATCATACAAGTAATTTGAAGTATATTTCCTGAAGTCAATCTTTGTTCTAACACTTTCGCGTGAAGCAGACCAATTAACCAACGACGAACGTTTGCATGGCGCAGATAGTTGAAGGCGTCGGTACCATTATGGCCTTATCTTTCGAGCTAGGGACTTGACCCTACTTAGTACTTGACCTGAAGGCGGACGTTTTAATTTATCTCGCTTCTCTTAGCGAGATCCAATAGCACTTTCAGCCTCATCTGAAACAAAATCTGCACGCTCGTGCCAGACCGTACCGTACAGCGCGCATTATGCGCAAAACGGGACGTGAACGTCGTTGAGCCTGAGCGTGTAAGCAAAGCTCACTCAAAATAGAAGATAACGATTCGAAGCATTGGTACTGGTAGGGTCGTAGGTAGATAACACGAATATTATTATACATACATACTTCCTTCGGCCGTAATCGCGCAAAGACTCCGTATGCGCTAATGAGAGAACTTCAGAAAATGCTGATGGAGATCATCGTCATTGTGGCATTAGAGCATAAGAATACACATACGCCACTCCCTGATTAGAAGATTGTTAGGTGCTGCGAAAATGTTTTGCGCACATGCGCGGGAGTGGTGAGATAACATACGGTTCCTATGACGTGGAGTGAACCTGACGATACAAGGTGTCCTGAAGGAAGCAAGGGTGCTTCTCAACGCACATTCATGGTGCAGCTAGTTCTTGTATCCAGGAAGGGGGGGGGCTTGGATGTTCATACCAAAGACGGTACTCTTCGTGAAACTTGAAGTCCGCAGCTGGTTAACTCGACACGCCTTTGTGCACACTCGGCACACACACTGCTGGAGACCACGGTAGTGATGTCATACAAGGGATACATAGCTTCTGGTCTTCTGCGCATCGCATCTCTGAATTTTTTTTCTCCTTTTTTTCCGAGTATCGTGACATACCAGGCATGATGTTACATACAAATCCAACCTCGTTCGGTGAAGATCTGCTTCTTCTATTGGTAGCTCACCGTCTATAACCGGTAGTATTTCTTTGAAATCATGATGGTTCATGGGAGGGGTTGATAGTGGCGCGTCCTTGGATAGGTTCACGGCATGACTGAATAAATTTTAGTGAGTTGTATGTAACTCGAAGACAGGAGAAGCCGAAGCCTTCAGGCTGATTTTTTCTCGTCCGTGTTCCTTTGTCGAGACCAGGCCTTAGGAGAAGGAGTTCCTTTCCCCTTCCACCCCTTGGTTCTTGAGAAAGGTTCAGCCACGGTATGGCTTTCATTAGCTATGTGCTGCTATGTGTAGCTCGGAACGCTACAAGAAGCTTTGGCAGTGACAAGTGCTGCGCCGCATGAGCAACAAATCCGTGAGGATGATGACCTAACTGACTGCAGATATGTTCCCTTGATCAATCAACATTTGAATCTCAGACAGAAGATTTACTTACAATGGAAAGAGGAAAGAAGAAGAACCTGTTACTCGTTGTATTTTTGTGCGATAAGCTGCGACCGTGAGTCTCCATGACCAAGGAAAATTTTTTAAAAGTCAGCCTGAGGTTCCACACATGGACACTTTGACCCAAATTAGGACCATACCAGTTGAAAAATATCGTTTGCGGGCATATACAGGACTTTTGCCCAGTCTGGCGGCTTTGAATTGTCTGTCTTCTCATGTTTTTTTTTCTCGGTTCCCATCTAACTGAGCGTCGAGGAAAGGAGCAAGATAAAATGTGTTCCCAAGTTCACTGCTCCTCTTGCGTAACTAATTGAAGTAATTCATCCCTCATTCGTTCGAGGTTTCACCTATCGGAACTTTGTAACTTTGTTACTTACGCAGCCTTCCCCCCACGAAAAGTAGAGCAAAATCGCTGAGTTGGAAAGTCACGGTGTTCGGCCGCTGTTGTCAAGTCGTTTTTAGACCAGGATCCTTTCCATCAGTAAACTGTACAGAGTTGATTCTTGAACGACATAGATTAGAAGTTTATAAGCCAATAGTTAAACAGCATACCTTACACAGCTTAGCACCCGTGTTAAGTGCACCCGCACCTCGTTTACGGTTTCGTTGGGCGTAACGGTAAGCGCAAACCACGAGAAAATATCATGAGAACAGCAATACATTCAAGTTGACAAGAGTTTTGTGGCGTCGATTGAGCGACGACCATCAAGAAGATCCAGATTGGTGTTTTCTTTCTTCTTTTTTTGACTTTGGGAGGTGATCTCTGGTATTTGCTGACCTGAAAGACCCCAAGCAGAAACCCGCAGTTTGTCCTGTGATCCTTGCCTTATTCGCCAAAGGGAAATCTCCCAGCGATGACATGAACAGAGATGAGTCAGAGATAACCTATGGATGGATTCTCTGCCTGCCATCTAGCGTTTGCTAATTAGCATGTGAGCACTGAATTGGGAGTAGAACGCCCGAGAGTTTGGCTACATTCCTAGTACTTACTAGCTAAGACCTTTCCTCGTCGAAGGCTGTCGAATAGAGTCTGCAAGTAAAGGATTAACGAAGAAGAGTTTACTTGCTCGTCTATCAAGATTTTCGTGTAACGAGAGTCTGTGAGTCACCTGAATCAGTATTCAAAAAAAATAAAAGGGAAAAAAGAAAATTCTCCCACTGTCATTATCATGAGGTACACATCTCTCCAACTGCTAGGTTCATGAATCAAATGCAATCAATGAGTAGAGCAGCTGGTGACAGCTGGTGACCACCCTCTAAGGCCTCCTGAGCGCCATCCGCCCCATCAGCTGAACAGCATAGGACGCGGTTGACATGAAGAATCCAAGGAAGCAGCGCGTTTTCCAGTCGGATTTAACATATATGAATTTGTTTCGATCGCGAGACCCGTCACCCGGTGGATGAGTTACGAGCGGATCTATCCAGGATGCGCATTTAACGAACCCCAGAGTCCGAGATTAATGAAACAAAATAAAAAGAATTCAATGAGAAATAAAAAAGAGGGCGTTTTGTACGCGAAGTGTGGAGTAGGTTCTTACCCCAAGGTAACATAGCTTCAAGTGAACATAACTTCTGACCTAAATCCAATACCAGGGTGCAGAAGAGTTATAGTACACCCTTTGACCGTGACCGTTCGTGCGATCATCGACGGCCTGCGCGATGGGTATTTGCTGAAGGAAACAGCCATGTGCAGGGTCATACATAGGCGTATAAGCAGCGACTCATTGAGTTTTCGATCGAGTAAGACGATAAGCCCTTAAGGGTACACCGACTTATTATATCGCTACATCGCCATCGCAAAAAAAAGAAAAGGATTGAATTGAGAGGGACTCATGATGCGAGCGGAAGAAGAACTGAGTCTGAAGTCGACTATCGCGGAGTGGAATTTTCGGGATGTTGCGCTGCACCGTGCACGCGCCCTGGGTCCTATGTAGCTTCGCTTCTCTACATAGATAGACACTCCGTGACTCCCTGCATGAGTTTTTTCCAATTCGACTATGTATCGCGGAGTGGAATTTTCGGGATGTTACGATGCCCTGGCCCCTGCCCTGCCCTGCGAGCTAGGCTTCAGCGCTTCAACTACCCCTTGCGAAATGAAAAAGAAATGAGCAGAACGATGCGTAAAGTCTTGCATGTCGTCGGCCCTGCCTATCGGGTATATTACCCCGCTGATATATCTGACTCGAGTAAACACTGAATAAGAAGGAGTCGGAGTCGGAAATGTACGCCTATACGCTTGTCGGACGGTTTCTGCGGTATGCTCATTGCTGAGAAGTTGTTGTGGACCAAGGACGACAACGTCCAACTTGGCAGGGTTCAAGAAATGAGTCGGAGAGTCGGAGTTTGGATTATGAATCGACAGTTCGACTGTCGGAGTCGCGCGAGTTTTCGAGTGGCCAAGACCGAAAGCCTTGAGAAGGAGGCAATTTATCATTTACTTCCGCTCGCGAAGAACGACAAAGTAGTAGGATCCGCTTAGACCACCCGCCATCCTATCGGTACGGGGGCCTTGCGTGTTGCTGTTGTGGAGCCCTGCCATCCCACTGATCCAGAGATTTGTTGAAAGAACTGATCGTCAATTATCAAAAGCCAGGGAAATGAACGTGAGTACGGTGGCGGGGACAGAAGAAATTAACAAGTCAAGGTCCTTTTTTTTTTTGCAAGTTCCGCCACTCAGGGGGTTCGCGGAGCGGTGGGAAGTGGGTGCTGGTGGGGGTGTTAAAGGGGAACAGATTTTTGAGTGAGTGTGATGTGAAAAGCGGATCTTGGTAAGTATTCAGTCACTTCAACGTATGTATGTACGGCCAGACGTCGGTGGGCTCTTTGACTCCGAATAGAAAAGATCGAGCCCCGTTGACGGGGGCGCATCCAACGAGTCTATTCAACACCCAGGACCTAGGGTCTAGCCCCCTCCATTCTCAGCTTCGCAACGAACCCGTCCATTCATCGATCCCTTGGATGGAAGCGTTATTATATTGCACGTTATCTCTAGCTAACTATATCTACGGAGAACGTTCAACAGGCACCGACTTGGTGCTCCTATAATCTATTCTGTTCTATTCAGTTGGGGGTTCACCGAACGCATGGGATGATAACGACTTGTAAGGTTCGTTTGTTCTGTTCTAATGCCCGTGGGTTGTCACGAGCGATACTTGGTGAAAACTGTTTAAAAAAAGAAAGTAGACCTTGATTCTTGAAGCCAATTTGAATTTTTGATCGCAGTCTTGAGAGTCTTGAGAGTATCGAGTATCTATAACGTTACTCGTTGAGATCTAGACAAGGACAAGATTGTACGAGACTCCAAGACTATAGTGGGCAGACAATTATTTTTTCAGGGCCCTCTATAGCTAATTGTGGAGTGGATTCACTGTATTCTCTTTCTTAGGTGAAGATTCGTGTGAGAAGAAAAAAAAAAAGTTGCGATGGATGCCGTTAACTTAGTACAGAGCCAAAGTGCGAACACGCGGATACCACACTTGCTCTTTCAGTTTCTTTTTCTTTCAATCATCTGTCACTCGCGGCTCCGCCGATAAGTCAAAAAAAGAGGCGTAATAGGTGTCAACTTCCATATAATTGGAGACTAGTACAAATTTGATGATGGTGGGTGTGGAGTCGGTGCAATAACGTACAGGCAGGTCGAATATAATCGAATCGAGAAAAAAAATCGAAATGCGAGATAACCGAGACGTCTAAGGGTTGAATGAATGCATGATAACATGGTAGATGCAAAAAGAAACAAAGAGCGATGAGTATGTGCGAGGCGAGCAGTGCGTAGCGTATGCAAAGAAAAAAAAGATAGTGCGTGAGTGGTACAAGTGAGGCAGGGGGTTGGTTAATTTTGGAGATAGTGGGTATGAGAAGTGGGGTATGTGTGGGAGGAGGGAAGGGAAGTTGTCCATTGAGAGATTTTTTTAGAGCAAGCCCGTCTAGATGGAAGAGTTACGAAATGGGCCGTGAAAGCTTCCTGCCGCGATGTCTATAAGCAGATTGATAAGGCTCTTCTGAGCGTTGGGAAGAATGTGATGGAGGAATAGGTAGGTGTTTCGGTTGAAAGTAATTGTGAGCCGTAGACTCGTCCTTGGCTTTGGTGATACTCTGAGCCGAACTCTTTTTGAGAGTGGGAGATTCGGTCATCCACCAGAGATCATCAGAGACGTCGTCGTCGTCGGCTTGGAACGAGTCTTGAGATGAGAACGAGGAAGAGCGGAAGTGAAGGGAAGACGTGAGATCGTGATGGTGTCGCTTCGGGGGCACGACGAGAGAGTGTACTTGCGATGCGAGAGTAGAGAAAACGGAGGGTTTGTGTGAATGTGTGACAATGGGTGGGGTAGCGACAGAAGAGTCTGTAGCTGATGATGCTAGCATGTCTGAGTAGACAGAGAGCTGCTGCTGAGGAGAATAATGGGGAAGAGATGTGCAAGCTGGACGAGCGGGTTTGGACATGGATAGAGAAGGAGGAATAGGACGTCGTTCTGGAACGAGCCTCGGTGGTGGTCGGTGTGCTGTTGAAGACTCTGGAGACTCTGGAGGTGCGCCCAAGGGTACGCTGGCGACCCAAGCGGCGATTCTGTTACCGCCTGTCGTGTCGTGAATGGGATGATAGATAGAGTCGTCGTCGTCGGATTCCGACAGTGATGGTGGCACAATGAAGGCGCAAGCTGGTGAACAGTAAGGACCAGGCATATCCTGTAGAGAAGGTGAGTTATGATAACAAAGAGTATTTGAGAACATACAAGGTGTTTAGCACAAGTGAGGCACCAGTCGACGTCCATAGCTTTGGGGGAGAGATGTCGAGAGAGAGAAAGTAAGGGATTTATATAACTATATCGTACTCACCTGAATAGGGAAATTAGAGATCTCAGATTCAAGATCTCATTTACTGATCTTTCCTCCAGGAACTTCCGTGAGAATTATTATTGTCACACTGATTGTGACACTCCCTCTGTCACACCTTTTTTTTCTTGTCACGGTGGCGGATTTGCAGGGTGTACGTAAAGGCGAGTACGAGGGAGACGACGGACGTAGATGTCCGTCCATATGCAAACAATGCATCTGAGTACCGCCGGATTCGCTTGCCTTTCTTCTCTGTGATGCGAGTGATACACCGCCGACTTCTAGATTTGCGTCAGTCAACAAGGTGGGGCGAGGCCATACCGCCAGAGGTGAATACATATGGCTCATTCTGATCTCTTCGCCAACAGACAATGAACGGGTCCGCGGAGAAAAATGACGCAAAATCCATATGAAAATATTCATCTTCTTGCTGCGAAAGAAAATAGACAGAATCGCTAATCATGAAAACGGTGATAGGACTACCAACCATTGTGCACCTAGCGGTGATATTTCCGAGTGCTATGCGAAAGAGAAGACTCTGAAAGACCTGACTAGATGTTTCCCGCCCAAGTGCCTTGTGCTCGAGGCCTGTGAGTATCCCAATGAGTTGAACGGGAAGAGTCGGAATCTGGATTGGCCTAGAAAGAGTATCTCTGTAGTGACGTAGCTTGAGTACGACAGTCATATATCAGAAAGACGACGCTTCGAGAGCAACCTACAGCATCAGCTCTCTCTTCTTCGTGGCATGATTCTGCGCATAGCTGTTGTCGTACCCGTCTCTCGGTCGGCGTCGCTTGAGAGGTCCTAGAACGTGGGTACACGTCTTTCATGGCGACGAGGGGAACGGTCTCGTGATTTTAAACTCTACTTCATACCATCATGTCAGCCTCTCGTTGGATCCCACTTGAAAGCAATCCAGAGGTGCGCTTGAGAACCCCATGAATCTCTATCAGCTTTCTGATACATTCAAAAGGTCCTCAACTCGGTGTGTCATCCCTTTCTCATATCAGACCCCATCCTTAGCCTTATCCCTTGTTCGGTTTGACAGTGGGCCAATAAAGCAGGTCTTGTATCTTCTCAATCACAATTCAGTGACATTTATGGCTTTGACAACGAGGTTCGATGTGTCGCGTTTGATCTTGACGGTATCATTGACTGAACCATGCTGTAAATCAAGCTTCTCGCTATGGTTCCTCGTCCAGTCAAGGCTGTCCTCCTCTTGTTCCCTATATCTGAAAATCTCGAAGCAAAAAGACGAGAGGAAGATGAAAAGATCAAAGCAGCACCCGATGAATCGCTCTCGACTTCGGTAATGTGGATCAAGCAAACAGTCAGTTTCATACCATTACCTAGGGTCTTCCAGCTGAATAATAATAGATTTCCAATGCCTGTGGAACGATCGGTCTTCTACATGCTCTAGCTAATGTATGTGTCTGCGCTTCCACGTCATTCATTCATTTTGTGGCGGTCAGGAAATTTCCGAAGCGCCTCTATTCCATGAAGCTGTACAGACCCATACGGTTATAGTGCTGCTGTTGAATCGATCGCAAACAGATCATCGTCTCGACACCCCGACCCCTGACCGCCACTATTAAACCAGATAGATTCTCAATGCTAACCCGTCCACCCGTAACCGTCGTATACAGACCGATGCCGCATTCAAACCCGACAGTCCCCTCGCTCGGTTCGTGGAGGCTTGCCAAGGTATGTCATTCAATATCTTTCTCTTCTTTATCGATCGGTTCGGCGAAATCCAACCAACATAACCGTCTGTTTAAACAGACAAAACTCCCGAAGAACGCGCTATATTCCTGGAAACCACCCCATTATTCGCCGAAATACACGCGGAATCGGCTTCTACTGGGCAGTCTGCTGTACCGACCGATCTAGACACTGATCTTCACTTCACTTGCTTCGTCGAAGCTAGGGTCAATGGTGTACCACATATCGTGGAGC
Organism: Neonothopanus nambi; assembly: GCA_003987895.1. Classification (NCBI taxonomy): domain Eukaryota; kingdom Fungi; phylum Basidiomycota; class Agaricomycetes; order Agaricales; family Omphalotaceae; genus Neonothopanus; species Neonothopanus nambi. The sequence continues at coordinate 257 of RCHF01007490.1, read as the reverse complement.
TTGATGGTCGGCGAGCAGGACCAATGGATAGAGGCCACTGTACTGATCTTTTAACGGTGAGAGGTTTCTCTCGGTAACTTGCGTTGCGTTCTCTGATCATTCCTCAGGATGTTGCAAAGTTGGTCAAGGATACATATGTCGCGCATTCGGCCAGCATTCAGTTTAGTATGACTTCTCTGGGTCCTCCCCCCGCATGGTAATTATTACATGAACGTAAGTATAATAGTTGTATGTGTACATGTGGGTATGTGGTGTAC
>RCHF01007427.1:0-13084 GCA_003987895.1 Neonothopanus nambi | reverse complement strand
ATTGGTGCTTCGTATGGCGCCGAAGAGCGTCATCCACCTCCCAATTGCCATCCTGGCACTCGCATCCGTATCCTCCAAATCATACGAAGCTGGGTCCACGACAAAACGAAGAGCACACCTATATTCTGGCTATATGGGCCAGCCGGAGTCGGAAAGTCTGCTATCGCGCAAACTGTTTCCGAGGAATTTGTACCTCGTCCTAAGAAGAAGAAGAAGAAGAAGAAGGAGTCTGAGGAGGAGTCTGAGGAGGAGAAGGAGGCGTCTGAGGAGGAGKTGTCTGAGGAGGAGGTGTCTGAGGAGGAGAAGGAGTTGTCTGAGGAGTTGTCTGAGGAAGAGGAGTCTATTACTGGCATGGGACCAAGTGCCGTTACCTCGAAACCATCCAAGAAACTGTCCGGTGAACTAGCTGCAAGTTTCTTTTTCGCGCGGACGAACTCACATCGCAACAATCTAAGCCAGTTCTTCACCACTATTGCCTATCAACTTGCAACGTCTGAGATGCTCAGTCCAGTCTTGTATCGCGCCATCGACAGGGCAGTCAGGATGAAAACCGATCTCGTACACACAAACCTCGAGGATCAGTTCCAACAGCTCATCTTTAAGCCGTGTGCTGCAGTAACACCCTTCCACCGATGGAGACGTCTTCCGAAATTGGTTGTAATCGACGGATTGGATGAATGTATTGATATTCCCTCCCAGGAACGACTTCTCCGCATAATTAGCAACGCCAAAAGCTCTTCCTCGTTTCCTCTCGAGTTCCTTATTAGTAGCCGGCCAGAACCTCGAATCAAGGATGCGTTCAGCCTTACACCTTTCCAGTCCATCCTTGATTGTTATAGTATTGGTGAGCCAGAGGAATCCCGTGAAGAGATTGCTATGTACCTCCGCGACGGATTTCGTAAAATTCACAACGATCATCACAGGGCTATGTTGCATATCCCTTCACCCTGGCCTAGTGAGGGTATCATTCAGCGGCTCGTGCAGAGGGCATGTGGTCAATTCATCTATGGTGCCACGGTCCTTAAATATGTTGGTGACTATCATTGTTTTCCGCCTGAAAATCTTGAAATTATTCTCAAGATAACAGTTCCTGAAGACTTTGACTCACCATACCCTGACCTTGATCAGCTCTATATTCAAATCCTCTCAACATCGCCACAGAGAGATCTAGACCTCCTTATAGATGTACTTGGGCTTCTCATAGTCCCAGGACTAATGGTCTTAGAGCCATATCTTCGCAAACAAGCATCACCTTATGGTATTGAAGACATACTCTTCCTAAACAGGGGAAAAATCTGGACTTTGGTTTTTGGTTTACATTCAGTACTGCATATACCAGAAAGTGACTGGGATGAAATTCAGATCCTTCATGCATCCTTTGTTGACTTTCTTACTGATCCAAAACGTTCGGGGAGATTTTTTGTTGATCGGAGGGCTGAAGCACAGCATGAACGGGTTACGCAACATCTCTTAAAAAGGGTATTTCATGCTATTCAGCATCAGGAGGATTTGGCACAGTGAGTTGCTTCATGTTTTGGAAATTGACTGAGGAATGAATATGTTCTATTATTCTAGTATGAGCTGGTTTGATACATATGCATGGAAATGGTGGCATCATCATTGTAGGAAGGCAATCCCCTCTGAGGAATTACTTTCAACGTTAAGAAAACTTGATCTTTGTGGGTTCATGAACACTACCATGCGAATCTGCAGTACTTGTTTGAAAGACTGTGTTGTGGAGTTACGGAACAGTCTTTCGATTCTGGAAAGTATTGCATCTTGGGCTAAGGTTTGTTCATAACATCTCTACTTACTTAACACCTCTCTAATACCTTGTTCTATGTTCTGTTTCTGTTCATGTACAGTCTCTTGGAGAAACAACACTTGCTGAAAAATTCCAGCTTTTTAAATTTGGTTTCCAAGCTCAACTTGCCTCTAGCAGTGATCTCGACAGAGAGCAATTGACACAGTTAATAGAGGTACTCAAATATCGTCTCATCATGTATGACATGTGGCCGTGCGTGTTGATCTCTTCCTTGCTCAATCACCAGTTCGATGTAGCGGTAGTCAGCCAAAATCTACCACATCCTCCGGTAATCATTGTTGGGCTGCTTTCAAGTCAAATGGATAGGAGTAATGTATCCTCTAGTGCTGCTACTAACAGTTATGGCATTTTGGATGCAAAGAGGATTGCTGCTGGTACCATATCATCTACCTCATCACTCAGCATCAATCTCATGGAATGCCACCGTCACATATGTGTTGGATGTCTCCATATTCTTCGGGAATACCGGAGGTTTTCTTATGAGGTCACACGCTACGCTGAACTTTGCTGGGTGGATCACCTCCTCGCTACCTCTCCATCTTTAGACACACTGGAGCTTCTACAGAACAATATCTTTCGGTTACAAAGAAGCACTGATGCAAGAAGACTTAGTGTATGGGTGTCTGTAAGTTGTTCCTCATTCCCTTTTTTTTACCTTCAAGCCATACTTATGTTGTATTCACATTTGAATGAACTTTGATTTCGATTCTCCTCCTCTACTGCCTTCTCCTGGCATGGGTGTACTAAGGAAGCTCCAGATCTCATTATCGGGACTCAAGACAAAGTAGTGAAGCTTCTAGAGCAGAAATTTGGTGAATTGGTAGATCTGGAGCTGACATCCGGCTATCCATCCGGAGCAGAGACATCTGGAGAGAGTACTAGAAGGCCTTTAAAGAGACTTCGGTTAAGTTATGGCTCCGGAAGCTTGGACGCCTAATGTACCGGCGAAGTAGGGATTGAATATCCGAGTCCTGTAATTTATGCTCGACTTTTAAGGTTGAAGATGTACGCACGTTTATAGTATAGAAGCCACCTTGACTTGAGCGTTTTCAATGCATACTAATATATGATTTACGTAGGTTAAATTTAAAAGCAGGTACAGGCAATATCCGCATTTACTGGCGCACCAAACAGACTCCTTGCGTACATATTCGCCGATAAAAAGTTGCAATCGCTTGACAAAGCGCTTTCGGGCGTCACCCACCGTCGGGCCATCGACAGCCTGTCATCCTATCTTCCAAACAACTTCGTACTGGAGCGACAAGCCCATAGATCTTGGAGCTGGAGCTAGGCGACTGGACCTTTACCCCGCCAGGATGATGAAGCTCGCTATGGGTGGACGTATTGAAGCACATGGCAGAAGAAGCGGGAGGTGAAGAGTAGCAAGGACGGACTTGATATTACTCCTACAAGATCATGAGCCGACTGTTTTAGTATTGAAAGCAATCGTGCAGAGTACGTACATACCACAAATTTAAAACCAGAAGCATGAACAGGGACAAAGCGTTCCATCTCGAACAATGTATGACGATCCGTCATTGCAGCATGCAGGCCCTTCGATGTCCTGAGAACTTTACATCTAATCCCTCTAATCCTCGGCGTGCAAAACGCACAAATTAGGAGTTTCTGTAAAGCCTGTCATAGAAGTATTCAATATTCAATGATGCTTAGAGGAAGCAGATATTAGGAATGCGCACTGATAGAAGGTTCGCCTCTAGTAACCGACATGCAAGCCTCTTCCAAAGAAGAGAGTAGAGTTTTCTTATCCTGAAATAGTGCCCTAGTCTTTTCCGTAACAAATGCTCTGAGAGTTTGAAAGAAGCAAGTAAGAAGGTTTTGTAGCCCGACTCGGACGCGTGTCAGGTCTTAATCTAATCTTATCAGCCAACACCACGTGCTCCTTAGCCCGGTACCCCGGCAACTCCTTGTTGCCGGCCGGTGGCCATCCATCATGTTCCCCACACCGACTTCGACTGACTCCGAGCCCGAGTATGTCAGCCCATTCTTCGGTATTCAATCCATTCAATCCCTTGAGTCTCAGCCATCTCTTTGAAGGAAAAAATAAATGTACAAAACCATCCCACAGTCCACCAAAGCTCTTATTGTCCGCAAGGCACCCGCGCCAAAGAACGGCTTCGTTTATGACGCGGTCGTAGAAACTCGGTCGATTCCAGCGCTGAAACCTAGGCATGTACTGGTGAAGATTGGTGCAGCTGCTTTTAATCACAGAGAGGTAAGTTCTATCGTCAATTGGCAACAAAGCTTTTGGTTACGTCTGGGTTCGCTAGGTATGGATTCGAAAGGGATTGTACCCAGGTATTACAGTTGGGAGTGTGTTTGGAGCAGACGGTGCTGGTACGTCGCGGAATCCTAGTGCTAGCTCTATCTCAGCTCACATATCTGCTCCTAGGTGTAGTCGTTGCCTCCGGAGATACAAACGATCCTCTAGTTAACCAACGCGTGTTCCTTGCACCGATGCATGGCTGGGACGAACATCCTGACGGCCCAGAATCCACGTGAGCTTTATAAACAGATATCTGCACCGGAATCTTAACCTACCTGATCCTATTGTAGTTTTGGCGTCGTCGGCGGTGTAAAATACCCCGACGTAGGCACGTTTACTGAATACGTTATAGTCCCCCGAGACAAAGTCATTCTATCTGCTAAACATCTCGATGACGTGAAAATGGCTGCTTGGCCTCTTGCGGGTGTTACTGCTTGGAGGTATGTTCACCCCGAGGAAGTCGGTTTGAATTGAGGTGCTTAATATCATGAGTTTGAATTTTGTAGGGCTACTATGATCAACGGAGCCGTTCAATCGGGTCATCATGTCTTGATTACTGGTATCGGTGGAGGCGTAGCTTTAACCGCACTTCAATTGTGCGTCGCGAAAGGCGCTTCTGTGTACGTTATTAGTGGAAGCCAAGAGAAGATAGACAAAGCTATCGCTCTCGGAGCAAAAGGAGGCGCCAATTATAAAGATTGTATGTATTCTGCTACCTTCATTGTCAATGAGCGATACTTATAACCCCGTGGATGTATGCATCAGCGAACTGGCCCGAACAAATTCAGACGCTCTTAAAAGAACAGACAAACGGGAAGGGTTTCCTTGATTCTGTTATTGACTCTGGTGGAGGCGACATCTTAGGGAAAGTAAGCTTGTTCCTTAAGCATGGCGGACGGGTGGTCTGTTATGGAATGTACGTGGCACTGGTATTTGTTTCGCTTCAACATCCGAACTGACATCTCTCTTAAGGACGGCTGACAGGAAAGTTACGCTTACAATGCGGGAGGTTATGAGGAACCAGAAACTTCTCGGTATGTCTGTCTCCTTACTGAACGCTCTGAGAACTCTGTTGTGTTTATATCGATATCATTGGTCTAGGATCGACTATGGGGTCGATTAAGGACCTTCGAGAGGCGACGGAATTTTTGTGCCATAAGGGAATTGTCCCTGTAGTTTCTTGTGTTATTGATGGGTTAGAGTCAGCTGAGCAAGGGTTCGATGTTATTCAACGAGGAGAACAATTTGGAAAAGTGGTAGTTAGAGTGAAGGATCGGTTTGTGAATGTATCTAGGGCGAACTTGTGATCAGTATTAAGTGCTTGCGTGTGTTGCTGTAAACTTGTAAAAGAAAAATTGCATGCCCATTACACTACATATATAATTTTGAAGAAGAAAAAGACACAACTCTTATGGCCTGCTATCTGCCCCAGAGAGGCTCGAACTCTCGACCTTCCGATAATTATTGATGAAATGTCATCAGAGAATAACAGTCGGACGCTGTAACCAACTCAGCCATGGGGCACATGAATGCCAACTAAGAATTACCCTATAGTGCAGGATGCAAAACACCAAGCGGATCGAGTTCTCACTGTAAGATTCCAGTGTATGTATATCACATTCAAGTTGACAGCGCATAGAGCATGTCTGAGGTAGTCCGTTGTGGTATGAACCTACCAGTACATACATGCGATACATTCAACCGAATCAATTATAAATATACTTCAGACCTTCAAGCTTCAGGATCAGATTTGGGCCCTTGCTCAACTACAAGTTCGCGCCGACGGTGACAGTTGCAGTTACACTGTAAAGGCCTCGGATCGACGTAAATGTTCCACGCTTCTTTCTCGTCTGGTGCGTTCCAGAACTTCCATGCTCGAAGGATATCCTGTAAATATAAACGGAAGTGATAAGTACATGATTTTGAAGTCGATCAACACAGATGAACTTCTCAATGAGAGGAAATTCGCTCTGTGCTTACCATTCGAGAACCAAAAATGAATGCGGCTGCCAGGGGTACTGGATTGATGAAATGCAGAATATTAGAAATGAGTAGTAATCAAGGACTATGGGACTGACGAGTTGGCAAAAGCATGTTCCATTTATCATTCGTCGATCCACTGCTGAAAAGCCCTGAAATGTTAAGCCTAGATGGGAATAACGAATATGGATATGGGTATGGATACCAAATCATTATCCGAGTCAGTCATCAGTACTCAGCGACGGTCGAAAAAAGAAAACACATACGTGAAAGCACCGAATGGAAATATCGTGAACACTACGATACGTCCTAGTTTGTGCCATGCCAGTGCGGTGATTCTACCGCCGGTCATCTGTTGAAGGGATGTCCAGTTACGGCGGAGGTGTACGAAGATCAACACTATAGATAGATTTGTAAATGAATGACCCAGTTCTGTATACATGTCTCCCACCTTCGAAGACCATCATCCCCACAGTGCCTATCCCGATCAGCAAAGCAGCGGTGATACGCCTGTTTCATCACACATGATACATAAGTATCAAGACGCATGGGGCGGCGTACAGATTGAGTGAATGGTAACTGACGGAATGCGATTCGTGATATGGCAGTAACGACGGGTAGAATCAATTGTTACTGTCTCCGGAAATTTGGACCCGACCTTGACCAAATGATTGATCAATATGTATAGATTTCCGACAAGGAAACGGATACACACTAGCACAGATTCGGCGATCATGAATGCAGCCGCGATGGCGGGAATGACTAGTAGCTGGAACCTTGGATGAGCATGTTGAATCTCGAAGAAACTAGAGTTAGGATATACCATGATGTTGATCCTGAATAACGATGCCTTGCGTTTTGACAGTGTTGTTAACATTCCAAAATAGAGCTGCCAATCGCCTTAGAAATGTCCGATCTGAGCTTGGGAAGACTTAGGAGAAGCTCACCTGAACCACGTATGAAAGTCCAGAGAATGAGATGCTACCCTCATACACTTCAGCATGAGCCCAAATCGTACGAGTAATCTTGCCACGTAAACTCACAGTACTGGCGCTCCATAAATCAACGAAGCTTGGAAGAGGCAAATTTCATGTGCAGGTTGACGAACAGAGCGTTGACCGAGCGGGAGTAAAAGCAGATAAGAAGAAGTATAAAAGATAGAAGAAGCCATCAAAGCCATCCAAGTAGAAGACCTCGACACAGTCGGAGACAAGAGAGCTGGTAAAAGAACGAAAGCATTCAGTAGAAGTGCGACTACGTTCATAACGTCGAAGACAATGATAGTGTTGGTCTCTGCAGCAGCAGAATCGGTACTAGTATCTTGGGCCAAAAGACCTGGGCCTGCTCGGATAAGTATGTATCAGAGTTTCGACAACTTGAGCTTTTGAAAGTAACCTTACCTGGGAGAAGAGGCGTCAAGCCTCCTTCCATTTGTACCAAGAGAGCAGAAGGAAAGGAACAAGCTACTACCTGACTTTGACGCCGGGGTCATCCTCTCTATAAACCTAATAATCATATCATTGTTGGCAAGATGAAGTTCGTATAAATTGAAAGTTTGAAACTGATATATCGATAGATCATCGGCGCATCAAGGAATTAGTAGGGTCCCTGTTATTGCCCTATATGTAAAGTCAAGGGACGATATACATGCCAGAGCCTGATCAGACTCGGCCATCAGCACATGTAAGGTCTTACCAGACCTGTCTTCCGTTACAATTCTAATAGCGAATTTTCCCCGTTTTCCTGATGCGGAGGAGCAGCTTCGGAGCGCCCATTGGCCGCCGCCGGAACGATGCCGGCCGTGAAATTTGAAATTTGAAAGCTCACCCACTGTTGTTGGACTGTAGACTTAGTCTGTCAGACTCGGAGGCATGATGTCGCACTGCCAGGCTACAGGTTGGCGTCCACAAATCGTTGCCCTTCACGAGAGAGCTAAGGTCCACTGCTTGAAATGCCTCCTCTTGGAATCAAGGCTCGTTTAATTCTATCTTATGCCGTTGACTGGTACGTTTTCATTTACTCGAGTGATACGAGTGAAATGATGGAACGTGTATCAATAGGTTGATACTCATTGCTGTGGCGTACGTTCTACACTTGGTCTTTTTGCTCAGTATTTTCCGACCTTTTTTTCTTAGTCTTTTTGCACATTTCTACTTGAATCGACTGCAGCAAATTCCAGAGTTCGATCTGACAGATACGTCCATCCAGTATTCAATCAAAGAGGTTCAGACCGTTTCGGTAATGCCTTTCGTATACTATATGCTACCGTGTTACCGAACGCTGGTTTTGGTTTCAAGAACGGGCTCTTGGTTGCTGTTCTGGCGATTCCGTATGTTTCGATTGTCATAGGAAACCTCTTATTCAACTATCGGCAATGGTGGGACTTGCATGCTGGTGTATTGGGTTGTGAATGATGTATTTTATACTCATGAGTATCATACACTGATCGTCTCCTTTGCTAGTATCAATTGGGTACTCCGCATCTGGAAGCTTTGTTCAATTTGTTCGCGTTACCGCCGGGAGACCGCGTCCAGGTACGCTCTCAGCTCGTCCTCTTTTCTTTTGTACATTTCCCTGATTCAGCCCCTCGAAGATTTTATTGCACGATGCAATCCGGCTCCAGGTTCGGAAAATGGTCAATTCTTTGGACTGACTAATATCACAATTTGTCAAAGCACGGACTCAGCCTTCATCAAAGACGGAATGCGAAGCTTTTTCAGTGGGCATGCTATCCTGTCCGCAATGGGACTAGGATATATGAGCTTATATTGGGCTGGGAAGTTACATTTGTTCGATCATAAGCAGTACTCAGTACGTACCCCTTCCACTTGGTACCTGGTTTATTCTGGATTAATTTTGGTCGGAACAGTACAAAGTGTGGCTCGTATTTTCCCCGCTCTGTCTCTCAATCTGGATTTGCTTGACTCGTGTCGCAGATCGTAGACATCACTGGGAGGACGTGACGCTTGGGTTCTTCCTCGGTCTACTCTTCACCTATACCATCTATAGGCAGTTTTACCCTCCGCTTGGGGATCCTGAATGTAATATCCCGTACCCGCCAAGACTCACGGAACCCGAGCTTAGGGATGACGATCGAAATACGGTTTCAGGGTTTGGACTCCCCACTCGTAGGCCTGGCTGGTTACGTCTCCCTGGTTCTGGTTTCTCGTCTAAAGATACTAGACGTACAGGATCGGAGCTTGAGACACTTGGGTTCGTAACTACTCCTTTTGATCCTAGCCAAGGTGAGCATGATTTTAGTTATTCGCGTCTATAGTTGCAAGTATTGATGTAGCTGCAGAAACTCAACCCTTGCGAGGATGAAAATGCCTGCTCTTTCGGTGTATACCCGTACTGACCGACCTATGAATACATACTTGCTCTAGGAATCCTACTTGTATCTATACTACTGTTTTCTGCATTCGTGTACACTTGGACTTCATGGACTACCGGGGTTTACTAGTGCTAATTTTGAGATTTGCATTGCGGAACTGTGCATTAGTTGCGTTGCTTCACCACTTATGACTCTAGCTATGGCTCGGGTACTGAGACTGAGTTTTAGAAAGTCTAGCTTGTATTGAAATATATATTGTACCATGCCTTTAGTACAAAAGTCGAGTTGAATGAATTCATTCAATACGCAGAAAAGTGATGAGATGATCATATGGATTGACGAAAAAACAAAACGGTCCGGCAGGCACTACATCATACCACTGCTCCTACCACCACTATCGTTCGTCTTCACCGGCACCCTTAGCTTGGCCATTATTCGTATTGAGTATGATTACACATAGTCTTATCTTTTACATGGTACTGATATACATTACTCGTTACTCGTAGGTTAAATTCGATTTATGGCGCGTCAACTGCGCCCCAGAAACTCAAGACCCAGTTACACTGCGCTTGCTGGTTTTGATGATGAACAGCTCGAAGCAGGGCCCTCAGCGATAGCTATTGACGATGGTGCTAGCAGTGGAAGTGATTTCACCCTAGAGCGAGATACTAAAAAGGCTGGCAATCGTACGGGTGGTGGTGGTGGTGGTTCAGAAGATCAAGATGATGAAGAAGAGGACGATGTCGACGAATTTTCCAACGAGGATGCTTCAGAGGAGGATCTCGCTGTCAAAGTCGTGTCTTCGAAAAAAGTACCGATGGCGATAAGAGCGAATGGCAAGGGGAAGGAAAAAGGCAGTGGAAAGAATAAAACGGTATCGAGCATCGCCAAATCCACTTTTTCGCGAAATACAACGACGTTTTCTGGTAGCATGAGGCGCCAAATGTATATGTTGCCCACTCCTAGCGTCCACCATCGACATCGAGCCGTGCCTCTCTTTTCTCTCCCGGGACCCGTCGAGCGTCTCGATGCGGCGCCTGTATTGTTCGATACACCCAAGGTCACCTGGACGAATGGCTTCACGCATGATGCGAAAGTTACTGATAGGATGAACAAGGCCTGGGGGTTTAATGTCGGTGCTGGGCCGTTATGGGAGCTAGTTGAGGATCGAGCATGGTTTAAAGAGGCGCAAGGGGGGGATAGTAGTGAATCGAATCGGAGGCCGAGGGTTCATGAGAATGTACCTGTCAAGAGTGGATGGGAGCTCTTGGATGCAGAGTGTGTACGCTTGTTCAGTTCTTCATCATTCTTGTTCGAGAGCTCATAATGATTTATGATACAGACAGGCTGCTATATATTTGCCTACGCATGATATTGCTACGGACGAAGGAAATCTAAGGCCACCTCCACCTGTATCCTGTTCTTTTGGGTCGTTTGGCTCACAAACACGCATGGAGCTGGAGATGTTTCAAGCTTTGAAGATGGGTGAGCTCTACGACCTCATAAATCAAAAGAGTCGTGCTAACGACGCACATTTTTCAGGTAATCTGATACCTGAGAGCAAGGCGCATGTATTCAACGCAGGGGCTCCTGTATGGGGTATTGATTGGTGCCCAATCCATCCCGACGATCGTCAGAGTCAGTAGTTTTCACCCGTATGGCACGTCGCACCTAATCTCATGCATACCATTCCTGAATGTATACAGAGCGCTCAAACACGCAGTATCTCGCGGTAGCACCATTCCCCTCTCATTCGCACTCACCCGAGATTGGGGTTCGCGTCAGCCGGCCTAGCTATGCCTGCATACAGATATGGAGTTTCGGCCCCAATGTACTAGCTGGAAAGGGCAAGGAAACGAAGAAGACAAAGGAAAAGGACAAGGATAAGGGGGAGGAATGGAGTGATGTTGGACAGGTGAAGTGCGAAATAGTGCTTTGCATAAATTCGGGACCTGCGCACACTTTGAGGTGGTGCCCCCTTCCGTCGCATGATTCAGTGCGTGTTTTCGTCTTTATCTGCCCTCGTAAACGCTGTGCTCATCGCTCAAGCCGTAATAGTCCTCAAGCACGCAACGCTCACCGCGAAAGTTGGGTCTTTTGGCCGGGACATTTGAAGATGGTTCTTTTTCTGTCTTTGCTGTTCCGGACCCGGTCGACATGGTTCCTCCATACCATGATGGGTCCACTCCTGTGTTTGGTGCGTCCATTCCTCAGTTATTGTTTTGCTATTTCTGATTACACTATTACAGTGAAGATTCCCGATCCCGTCCTTCGAATCGAACTTGAAGACACGGCGTGCTGGAGCTTTGATTGGGCAAATAGTGAGGTAGTGGCAATTGGGACTACGAATGGTGCGTTACCTCCATTTTAATTTGTTTATGAGAATCATTGCTAATTGTTGCTATCGTTGACAGGCACTATTGCAGTATACGATCTTGGTCCAGCGTTGAAACAAATTGACGACCCCAGTAAGAAATCTTCTCCATTCCACACCTACACCTGCGAATTAAACCGATGACGCGAACAGAATCTTCACCACATACATCACTTCTTCCAACACATTATCTCACTGTACACCAGTCCGCTATTCGTGCACTTTCGTGGATACGTGCACCGCCCAGTTGGCCATCAGGAACACCGCGACTGGACGACAACCCGACGGTTATTGCGAGTGGGGGGTATGATGGGATGGAGTGTATGACCGATGTTAGGGAAGGGAGGGGTGTGGTTATGAATCGAACGAGAGGTATTGTTTCTTCCTTCTTCTATTCTTCTTTTACTAACGTCTGGCTTTCCTTTTAACCCTTTCTTTCCCTTGTCCCATCGTCATGGAAAGACATCATAAGCGCCATGGCGTACTCGCCTTTTGGCGGTGGTCCAGTTACAATTGACCATGAAAATATCGTGAAGGCTTATTCGGCTTCGCCTAGGATGCTGGGGAGAGGACATATGCTCTTGGAGCCTCAAGGGCCTATCTGGGTGAGTGCTGCATTTTCAATATTTTCTTCATTCCTTTCTGACTGAGTACCCGCTATTTGCTGGGTTGGTTTATAGAGTGTTGCTGCGTCGGACTACCATCCTCAACTTGCCGTGGGTTCTGCAGATGGGACGTGTTCCACGACGAATATGTTGAGGTCGACGAGGAGGGGAGGATCCGTGGTATGAGTTTTTGTATCCTCAGATGTGGGACAAAATGCTTATGTTCTCCTTTCGCTTCGTGAACTGTGCATACCCAGCCTTTCTTTGTGTATAAAGTGTACCAAATGGACTATAGTCGAAATACCAAGGAATATCGGATGCTAGAAAAGTTTTTACCGCAGGTATGACCTATCGTTTCTTTGTTTATGCTCTTGTACTTATATTTTTTGTTTCATTCAGGAAACCCAAGACCGCTCCAATCCTACCAAAACCGCCAACAAAAACAATGTCCCTGCTTTAGGTGAGGGGACCGGCGCCTGGCCAAGCGAGGTGGGCGTCCACCAAGTAACGTGGAATAGTGCAAATGGGCTAAGTGGGGCGGGAATGCTCGCTTCGGGGACGGCTTCGGGGTTGTGTAGGATTGATGTGTTGTGGGGGAGATGGATTAAAGATAGGATGGTGTATGGGGGTATTGGGGGTATTAGGATGGAGAGTGGGGTTGGAGAGGATGAAGAGATGGATG
>RCHF01007398.1:0-10439 GCA_003987895.1 Neonothopanus nambi | reverse complement strand
AATCTAAGCTGTTCTTTCATCACATCAAAGCATGAAGATGCAAGTTTTTGGTTGCATTCCACACTAATATGGACTCCTTTCAATTCTCCCTGCTTTAGAAGAATAAACTCCTGAAATGATAGATGATATCTAATCTTGTTTTCTGAATCTCTGTACAGAACTGCCTGTAAAGAGTCAACAATTCTATCAGCAGAATTGTTTCCAGTAAGCCTTGTCAATGCCTCAATTGTTAAAGGCCTTTGTAGCATAATGATTGTCCCAATTATATGCTCATAGTCTTCCAGATCATTTTCTGGATCTGAAATACACTCTTCCAGTACAGTCTGGTATAAGTCATATAATTGACCATATGAATCTCTTCCAGACTTAGATCCAGATGTTTCATTTGTCAGAATCTTGAAGTTACGGACTGGGTTTTGGCACAGAAATTTCCATGCTGTATCTGCCCATATAAACAAGGAGTCTGCATATGACACTAGTGATATCACATCACTTTCTGTCAGAGCTTGCTTGAGTTTATCATTATCCCTCCACTGTTTTCTAAAGAAAACTTCAATATCCTGAGCAGCTCCTTCATATGTTGAAAGGTCCATGGCTTTTAGAAAACCAGACTGAGGTGGTAGCAGTAGATTCTGCATTTCAAGATCTGGCCTGCTAGTAATAACCAAATGCATCCAATMATGCTGCTTACAAAGTTTTAGCAGTCCACTTAGAAGCAATCTACGATCAGCTTCTAAGCCCCATTCATCTAATCCATCAATGAGCATTGCAATCTTGCCAGCTGGCTTGATTTCTTGGTTCTGCAAGCTAGACAGAGGATTATCTAGCAAGTTTCTAATTTGGTTGACTAATCCCCCTGCTCTATCCAGATCAGAGTCTCTGACCAGTTCTTCTCCAAATTTAGGAAATTTCAATGCAAGATGATAAGCCAATGTAGGCACAAGCACAGCTACATCATCCTTTCTGCTCTGCCTTGCACAATGAAAGCTTATGGCAAGCTGCATGTTGTRCAGCTTGGGATTCCTCTTATTTTTGATTATCTCTGTCAAGGAGCCCATCATAGAGCTCTTCCCAACTCCTGCCATTCCATAGATCCAGACAAGACTGTTACTGAGCATGTCATCAACCAAGTCCTGTAGTGCTTGAACTCGAGTCTCTTCCATGCATTCTTTGTACCCAGGATGAGGCTTTGGATCCAACTTGAATTGCAGCTCTCTCTTGTCATCTGTAATATTAAAATCAGATCAGCTGCTATTAATAACTTAGATTATAGCTTACAGTCAGAGAGGATGACCAAAGCTACTGCTTGATCAAGTGCCAATTTATAACTCTCTTTCAAGCCACTGAACTCTTCAGTGTATTTGTCAACACTGGCTGAAAGGCTTGCAGAAGAGAATACTTGTTCTAATGATATACTTGTAAATTCAGTTTGTCATAGGAATAGAACCAACTCTGACCTAGCATGTTTTTGTTGCATTCTATAATGACACTCTGAACAGCTTTATCCATCATTGAGAGCATGTCATTAATGATTTTCTCCAGTTTCATAGAGTGCTTCTTGATTGGATCAGCATCTTGAATAAACTCCAGCATATCTGCCATGGAGCTGAATAGTATGAGAATGGATTCATGGCATTTAGCCTGGGTCTCAAGAATCTACACTCCTCAATCACTTTGCATGATAAGACAATAAATATAGACTTACTCCATATATCTGTTCAGCTCCATTTACAGCTATCTGGGCATAGGTATTCAACTATCAAAGAAGATGTAAGTCACCTGTTGCTAGCTCAAATACATTGTAACATACTCCACTAAGAATCTTGGCAAGAGACATGATAAATTCAAGTCCAGCCTTGTACTTTCCCATCTTCTCCAAGACACCTGCTTTGGGAATAAAGCTACCCAGAATGGTGTTTAGAGATTGCTGTTCAGGAGATGAGATGTAGAATAGTCCATCATGGATACAATAACTTACACTGGAGATGGTTAAAGCAATATTAATCCCAGCATCTTGAACATTGAA
Organism: Neonothopanus nambi; assembly: GCA_003987895.1. Taxonomy (NCBI): domain Eukaryota; kingdom Fungi; phylum Basidiomycota; class Agaricomycetes; order Agaricales; family Omphalotaceae; genus Neonothopanus; species Neonothopanus nambi. Next base: position 8,413 of record RCHF01007398.1, on the reverse strand, counting down.
GTCTTGAGTTTGCATGTCATGGTCTATCTCACATTAATTAAAGATTGGATAAAGAGATTAGTTCTTACCATTGACTACTGATCTGGCAAGTTTGTCAAAGACATCCTTATTTTCCAGCTTGCCTTGAAAGAGAAATTTGTTGGGATGCAAGAGATGATACTCTTTGATCTTGATGTCAATGGCAGAGATGGCATTGACAGCACTATTTTGATTGATAAGTGATGGTACTAGTCAATAGATAAAGGAAGAATGTACAAAGGACCAGCATTCAGAATCCACTCCACTTCTTTCACTGCCAAAAGCTTATCAGTCTTGATCTCTAAGTCTTTCTCACTATTCTTGTCCAACAGTTTGACATAAATCAGTTTCTTCTTTGGAACTTCAGTGAAACTAGCTTTGAGTTCTGTATCAAATGAGAAACATTGATTTATTTGCTTGCATAATCTGAAATGACATACTCTTGATTGTGAGATACAGCCTATGAATCATATATCAGATAAGACCACAGTGAAACTTGGATAACACACTTAATGGGAGGTTCAGTCTTTGCTTGATTTCCTGTGTTTGTGTTTGGAATGTTTGGAAGAGACATGTTTGAATGCTTTGAGGTGAGAAACAGGTTTCGGTCTGTTCTGGATATGAGATGATGATAGTACAAGATGAAGAGTACTTGTTGACAGGTGTTTCTGTCCTGGAAGCTGATGTGAGGATGATGCCGGCTTTTTCCATGAGCTCAAACCTTAAGGTCTTGAACCGACATATTGGCTCCTCAGAACATAAGTTTCACTTGCTCATGATGACCTATGTATCTTCTATGTATATACAGGGTTTTTATAGTCCTAAACTAGTTACACTTAAGAGCCTCTTGCAGCTCTCGTAGGGTAAGTACAGACTGGCGGCCCGAACTACAAGGTCGAGAATAGCACGGCATTAAATTCAATTACCTTTTGATCACTTCTTTTTGCTACCACCTTCCACTACCTTTCGCCGTCTTCCATACACCCGGTCCTATGCCGGTAATGGACGACTGCCCCTCCTCCTCCATATCGAATCACCAGCCCGAGACATGACACCTTCATCAATAAATAGTTCAATCCAGCTTCCAGTCGTGCACAGCCAACTTGTATGGCTTCGTGAAGGAATGAAGGGAAGAATCTGGCAGAGTCTCGTGTAAGATTCACGTCAAAATACACTGTAGAAACACTCACAGATAATGACTTCAATCTTCTCGAGTAATACTGTATCCCCTCCAACTTCAATTGGGAGAATATTGCTCGTTAAACATCGCCATGACACTGAAAATAAGTCCTGGAATCAGCTTGAGGTGACTAATCGTAAGTTATCTGCCCACATGAAAGACGGTAGCAAAGGACAGGACAGATTGGTCTCCTCGACGTGAATGGATCGTGGATTGGTCGTAGACCACGTTGACCCCACGTTCAACATTCTGATTCCCAGGCCATCAGTGCCCATCACGGCGACCATGCATCCAGTAATGGGTACTCATAAGCTCGTATCCTTCAGACTCTAAATCCTTATGAATCCATTTTCTGAATTATCCAGCTTGAGTTTAAGTAGCACCTGTACTGAGTCGTATGCTTGATTTACACATGAACGAAGTTCAGCTAGACATTTTCCAAATGAAAACATCGAGTACTGTAGAAAACAGAATGGGTAGGAAGGTGGGTCAGGCAGGGAAGCAGTACCAAACGGGCCCCCGCCTAAGGTTGGTTCAACACAAATTACTGGGATCGAGTATCAGCAGACGAGAACAATTCCACCGATTTGAATCTTCCACATGATACATAAAATGAAACATATCCTTTACGGAAATGCTCATACACCTCCAGAGCCGGTGGATACTCGGCCAAAATCGTTCAAGCACGCAAATCAGCTTCGGCCATATCACATGCGGAGCCCTGTACATTGAGTTCCTCCGATTCATGCATGTTGTACGCTGTAGAAACGCTGACGTCCCGCGTGCCCTCGTTTGCGACATGTCCACCCGAAAGCAGCTCCACCCTCAACATCTCATAGCCATCGTGTCTCCTGGTGGCTCCGTCGGCTTCGATGACAAAATGATTTCTTCCTGGCTCCTCCAAGTCGAATCGTACCCGTCTTGCATGTGAAAGGTGCCTACCGCTTCGGAACCGGCGTTAAAGTGAATGAGTTTAGCCTTAAGGGGCCTGTGAGTAATCCCCAGGTGCCTGCTCGAGAGAGTGCTAGGGTGTGTTGGAGCAGGATGATTGCGACGAGCGTCCTGCAACGAGCGCGCGTGTATGATCACTACGAGTCTTCCCTTCAGTGGCGTATTAATGCGTTGGTGTACGTCCCTGCGACGCAGATGGACTCAGCGCAGGCTATTCTGCATTGAAAGTCCTCTGCGCTGGGATAACCTACAAGATCGGCATTGGGAGTGAGGCCAGCCACAAGACAACAATGTAGGTGGGACTGGATCCGACAGCCCATCGAACACTTCTAGCGCTTCTGGACGTGAATCTCCTACATGGGGCGAGATGAAGAAGGATCTTGGGATGGTTAGTGGTGGCAGCAGTGGCATTATTGGTTTGGGTGGATTTAAGAATGAGATTTGGAGGTTATTGGGGAGGATATGGATTATTTGTCAGGGAGTTCGAGCGAGGACGAATGTTGATGCATCGATGGGATGCTGCCCGCTATGGGGTCTGCACCAAGGAGGTTGATTACAGGAAAGAGTTGGGGCACCTTCGTCTTGGGGTGTGGTTGCCAGCCTACGAATTTGAACATTGGCTCAGGTGCAAATACGCTGTATGGCAGTTCTTGCCCTGGAGCGGGTGAATCAGTCGTTATAGAGGAGGATGAGGACGAGGTGGCAGAGGTGGAGAGGGACAAGGATATACGATTGGCGGCGGGGGGATGTATAGTACACTGCTCACTCACAATATACTGAGTCCTTCGCTCATCCTGCCTCTTTGAACTTGACTGTGGAGTGAAACTGCCAAGTTGCGAGTACAGCAAGCAACCCACCCACTCCAGCCCCGTCAAGAAAAGCAGCGCGACGTTGTTGATACGCAAATACGAATTCATTCTCGCCAGCATCGACAGATGTAGTGAAACTACTGGTTCGTTGAACTGTATTCCGTGACGTCTGAATAACATGAAAACCAAATGAAAGAGTAGAGAATATTATTTTACCTGCTATCAATAACCACTCAAATGTTCAAGTTCTGCAGCTGCTGCAATGACTTCGCATTGAAAACGTCGTCAAAGAATAGTGAAGTTGGATACATATATGAAGCTGAGGCCTGGGGCAGCAGATGTCTTGCAGCGACTCCCACGACTCGCTACGACATTTCGCTGCCGTCTCGACTATCTCTTTGCCTCTTCATTCTCTTTTTCTGCTCTGTTCGTGTCAGCTCAAGACCAACATTTCCCCAATGGCGAGCTTCACAAGGCACAAAAATTTTCAACATGCTTTGCTGCCTCACTGACTTTTCGTCGGCTGCTCTTCTCAAGTTTCCTCCGCCCTCAAACGTCTGGCTCCTGTTGATCCTCACTACTCAATCATCCATCGCCCATGATCGACCTCAACCTGGCTTCTACGGAAATAGTGGACCACCTTCGCAAGGCTCAAGTATGAGTAGAAGTCCCGGTAACCGAGGGTAAGTCTCGTTAGCTTTCATGCTTCCATGCTTTGTTAATTCCTGACTCATGGTCCACCTAGTCACGATGATGGACGCAATCCTGGAAACAATCTCCATGTCTTCACAGCTTGAGCCATTGGACACTCGCGATCTCAAAGCAGCTTTCGTCAAAATTTGAAGGGTGTGTAGAATTCTATCCGCTATGTATTTACTGCCTAACCTTTTGTGCATTTCTGTAGGTTCAAACAGCATCGGGAGTATATGACCTCCATAATCCCCCACACTCGTGAATCTCGTTCGCTTGGATTTGTTACAACGAAGACGAAGAAGAGGCTGATGAAGCCATTACTTGCATACTGCGCTGAATGTCATTGAGCTCACAGGTAAGGTCATCACTGTTCAGCGAGTGCGTGTCTTCTCTGTCCTCTCAACGTCTCTTTTTCTTTTCCTGACCATCTCGGCCGAAGGCTCGGCCAAGGAAGGGCAAGAACACCAACACCTAGAAACTACCATGGCCTAAGCAAGCATCGAGATAGTAAGCCGAATCCTACCAAGCGCCTTAGTCGTATAACTCATTTTATCTTCTTTTGCAGACGAACGTCCGTATGAGCCCCGGCCGTATGACAGCCACTGCGTGCACGACTACGATGCTTGCCATAGTACTAGTAGTGATACGGGGTGGTCGCGGTAGTCGTTATGATGACTATTGTCGGGACTATGACCGCTATGATAGACAGCGATCACAACAGTGGTTATTGCGAACGGGATTATGTTCGTGAAAGCAGGCATTGATGATAGGGATCGTCGGTGTTAGTCATATGCACAAAGCCTCGAGTTCTTCACATTCGTTCTCTTGCTGTGTACTGGTTCGTTGTTGGTGGCTTTTGTGAATATGCAACAGCCCGGCATGCTGCATGTAGTTAATGAGCGCATAATCTTGGTCTTTTTTTTCGGTACCATTCAGCTCGAAGATGCATTGGGAGTAGTAAGGAGCCTGATATAAATACAAAAAAAGAGTAGGTATAGATGACAAGGGATATCGGTACAGGATGATGTACACAAGACAAGAGTCTGGGATAGATGGTGAGCAGAAGCCATTGTCCGTCCTGCGTGGTGGCCATGACGCGCCAATTGCGTTTTACATCTGTGACAGACTATGTGCTTCGAAACTTGGTCTAGCAAAGGTGCAATTCACATGAAAACCATCACATAAAAGCTCCCAGTTGAAATCGCTGTAAGCTCCTGAAGTACTGGTACACGATCGCTGGACTAGAGCCAAGAACATGGAAATTCTCCTTGATCCAGGCAAAATGGGCATTGTGACCTTTGAAACGTCACCTGTCCTATGCACTCAACCCTGACCTCCATACTCGAATCAACTTCCAGCCATGCACAGTCGAACGAACTTCTTCCGCTCCTGGATCATCGGGGAACATTGGCTACACGGCCGATTTACAAATCAGCTTGGCCAGAGAATCAGTAGTAGAAGTTAACGTACAGGATACTTCTTCGTTACTATTTCCCCACAATTCCATCCTTTTCCGCGTGCCTTATCAAAGAATTCCATGTCACAATGTGCGAATGCGGTCAGTGGTGCGTGTAGAAAACTAGGACGCAGGGGTCATCGGGTCCAGAATCTGGAGTTGCGTTTGAAGGGAGTAGAGTGAATTCGCAGGTTTTCAGTAAGGCTTCATGCTGTTGTAGGGTGTCGAGATCAATGTGGTTGATACCCATTATCACTTCCGAAGCTCAAGTACACCTGAGAGTGGTAAAAGATGAGGTCAGAGAGGATGATGACATGGAATCCACGCATCGCAGATACGGGTAGAGGGTCAAGAAGTGGGTCAATGGAGGTACCCCAAATGTATCCCTAAATGTTTGATGGGCGATTAAGATACGCAAGCAGAAAGAATCATGCGAGATGGAGCAATACCGTACCTTCACGGCAGCTCTCGCCCACCTTCCCTCCTCTCTCACGTTCTCGTCTACGTTGAACTGCATGTTCTCCACAAGCTCCGCATCAGGATAATCCGTCAGAACGACCTAGGCTTTCAGTTGTGCGATCATATTAGGATGAAGAAAAAGTCAATCAACATTGCATAAGGCCAGAACAGACAAGCTATACACACCTTTTTAGCTCCGTTCACGACTGATATGATACTAGGTAGCCCTCCTCCTGCTCCTAGCTCTAATACGAACCGGTCCTTCGACATTTGTGGATTTTCGTCCAGAAATGAGGATAGACATCGGGCAGAGTTCCACCTAAGATACGTTATTGGGAACTGCTTCGGGAGAATTCAACGGAAAAAAAATCACAGATAATGACCCCAAAGAGGATGTGATCCAACGAGTCGTATCCTTATTTCCTGAACGTTTGTATTCACGTGCGTTTCGTGGTCGCTCGCAGAGACTTAAACACTGATTGTTGATTTTGGCGTTGGTGGGCGAGGTGGTTCCTGTAGAGCAAGTACCTTCAGATGTTTAGGCCTTGCGAGAATCATTCAACTCACGGGAAAGACAGTGTCAAGCCAGATATCCACCTCCCTGTCGTTGTCACAAGTGGGACATGATGGTGGTGGCAGTGCCAGGTCCTGGACCGTGTGAAAGTGTGCGGTCCCACTGACCGCATTGACCAGCACAGCAACCTTTCAACATCCACCAAGGTACAATGCTTCGATATATTCTCAGCCATAGACTGAGGGCCAGTTAGCTGCGTTCCAGAGAACAGTAAGTTCTCACTTGCTACAGATACTATTTGCCGGGCTGAAATAGATACACGCGCTGCCAGGATCACCAAAACACACGGATCGTGTTCACTATCCCAATATTCAAGATACATGGTCATTGGTGCTCAGTTAGTCAGGGTAGTCATGACTCTTACATGGACTGAGTTCTACATATGGCTTTGAATTCTCTCCTCTCACTTGGAGTGGACATATGCATTGGAATAGCCTGCTAATGAGGGATTTTACTTAATGGTCTCAACCTGATTCTTTACATGCTAACCTGTATGTATTCTTCTCACTTGAATGTAGCCTTATTTGTCTGCTAGGAGAGAGATCAGTAGGAGGGCTCCAGCTGTGTGTGACAAGACCATGACTCATGCCCAGACCTTGCTTGGATAGTGGAACTATGGAAGTTGAAGATCATGCTGAACAGAGGAGAAATCCTAGGAAACCAAGGAAAAGATACAGATGATCTGTGTTCTCAAGATATTCATTTTAAACACAAAAGTTCATTGTAATTGTCCGAGTAGAAAGGAATTACATGAACTTATGGAGTATAAGGTGATCAATCATATTGTTTATATTGTGCCTGGTCAAACAAGGAATCTGCCTCATAAGTACTTGGTAATTCCAATTATAGATACTGAAAGTAGACTGTCATACCTGTATTTCTTACTGTGCTTGCCTGAAAGGCCCAGCTACATCTACTCTTTCCAGGCTGCTTCCCAGTTGGCTCCATGAATGAAGTGACTGGCATCAAGGTAAACAGCTTGGCCAGCAGCATCAGCAGGTATGGTGAGTATCTGCCTTTGGTCAGAGAGCCCTGGCCTATACTGCTGGGGAACCCAGAAGAGCAGATCATTACTCTGTGACTGAAGCCAGCCTTCAGAGGTGATGTGGGATGAGGAATTGAAGACCATACTTGCATGTAAGAAATGATTTTGTACTAGCTGTCCAGATGACTGTAATTGATGGTATTCTGCTAATGGCCTGTTCACAGTGTGCTCTATCTGTCCACTCCATACCCTTACTGTGTTGTCATCTGACCCAGACACAATGTGTTTTCCATCTGGAGAGCAGACCACTGGAGTGAGTGAGCBCTGATGTCCTTCCAGTGGCTTCMCTACTGCCTGTCCTGTCTCTGCACTCCAGATCCTCACTGTYTTGTCTSATGACCCAGAMACAATGTGCTTTCCATCTGGAGAGTAGGCCACTGAAGTGACTAAGTTCTGATGTCCTTCCAGTGGCTTCCCCACTGCCTGTCCTGTCTCTGCACTCCAGATCCTCACTGTCTTGTCCCATGACCCAGACACAATGTGCTTTCCATCTGGAGAGTAGGCCACTGAAGTGACTGAGTTCTGATGTCCTTCCAGTGGCTTCCCCACTGCCTGTCCTGTCTCTGCACTCCAGATCCTCACTGTCTTGTCATATGACCCAGACACAATGTGCTTTCCATCTGGAGAGTAGGTTACAGAATATACCCATGAAGATGTCAATATTTCATGAACCTGATTCCTCCAATATCTATTTTGACCCTCCTGTTTGATCTTCAAGTGTTTCATATTCTTCCTGCTCTCTTGTAATAACTCCACCTCCTCTGGCATCATTGTCAATATGCTAATGTAAAGATGTGGAGTACTTTCTGCCAGGGGCAGATAAAATATTGAGACAATTTTAGACATATCTCCTATTGTCTGTAGGATAGATATGGTCTAAATTGTCTTAGACTATGTTGTTTTTCTGGAATTTATAGGTACATACCTTGCATTTGGCTTCCATCTTCCTTATAATGTCCTGCATTTGTGATACTTCACCCATACAGCTCAAGCATTCCATCCAATACACAACCATCTTGCTGTTCAGAAACTCCTTTATCCTTTTCCACTCTTCATCCTCTTCTATTTCTTTAGTCAGATGCTGTACCCAGTTCTGGCAGGAATACTGCAATTCCTCTGAGATATACATTTTCACCCGATCCTCCATAGTTGGGTTTTGGACTGCTGCATTTGTAATATGGGATGATTCCAGCTTGCAGATATTGAATCTAAGCTGCTCTTCCATCAC
>RCHF01007333.1:0-19650 GCA_003987895.1 Neonothopanus nambi | reverse complement strand
CTGCACTCCATACTAGAACTACACAAGTCCTTTCAAATCTATTCAAAACTCCGTCATAAGTATACAAAGAACTAAATCTATTCATTTTCCTTGTGTTCTGATTAGATTCTTGTATACATTGTATACATTTTCAATACAAACCATTACATTCTGAGTCTAATGGACGAGTTTTTTATGATTACATAAGCAGCCCAATCTAATGAAATTTATTAAGTTCTTTGTGTTCTAATCTAATAAGTATCATTACCAGCCCTAGGTCACCCAGGTCACCCAGGTCATCCAGGTCACCCCAGGTTACCCAGGTTTGGCTTGAATTTTAGGCCAAACCCTGGGCAACCCTGAATGCCTGTAAGACCTCAGGTGACTTGACAGCAAAGGGGATTTTCCTGATGTTCTCACTGGCACTCTCCTCACCTCCTGTGCTTTGGGTCTCATCCTTCGGGGCCTCATCCTCACCAGGGCTCTCAACCACATCCATGTTCATATCATTGGCTCCAAGATTGCTGGCTTCCATGGAGCCCTCATCCTCTACAACTGTATGTTTACCTGAAGCCTGCTTAGCTTGCACAAAGCACGTCAAAATGTTCATACCTTTGACTGAAGCTATGATCTCAACCTCATCTGAGTCTGGAACGGATATGGCATCGACAGCTTTCTTACGATCAACAACAGCCTCCTCGGTACTAGTGACAGCTCCTTTTGTCTTCGTATTGTCCTCTTATACACAGTAAAAATCAGCAGATATAGGTGAAGAAGTTGTTACCCACCTGCAGTATTGTTTGTGAGAGATTTTCGGACACCAGGTTGCTGCAGGCACTGTTTCAAAGCAGGTCTAGCTGAAGCTTTGGAAGTGAGTTGCCAGGTATTGTGTCAAATAAAGAAAACACACCAGTACTTATGTGCATTCCAGAACCGGATGACTTCTTCTGCCTATCCTCCTGTGCCTCCAATGCTGGAAGGTACTCAGAAGTGTGCCAAGTCTGAGTAGATCACTTTGGCGTTGGATGCTTGGTCACCTCTGGAGGAGCATTGACAACCTTCGCATCCTTTCCCTTTACCAATATGCACCCTTGAGCTGCCTTACTCTTTGCCTTGGCATCATTCATCAGGAAAATCCACTTTGAACCAGGCCATCTGAGGTGTTCAAAGTCTACTGTGGAGTCTATGGTATCCTAGGAAATTCACCATCTCCTGGGAAACTTGAGGTAACCTGGGTAACCTGGGTGCCCTGAGTTGATCTGAGTTGATCTGAAGTTGACCTGAAGTTGACCTGAAGTTGACCTGAAGTTGACCTGAAGTTGACCTGAGGTTACCTGAGGCAATCTTCATTGACCTGGAGTGACCTGAGATGACCTGGGTAACAGTGATTGATTTAGGTGATCTAGACAACCTAGGCAACCCATACTGGAAGTGTTCTAGGGCAGTGATGACGGAGTGGGCTGCTTATGTAAGCAACAAAACTCGTCCTATAGACTCAGAATATAAGGGTTTGTATTGAAAATGTATACAATGTATACAAGAATCTAATCAGAACATAGAGAAATCAACAGTTCATTAGATTGTGCTGCTTATGTAATCATAAAAAAGTCGTCCATTAGACTCAGAATATAAGGGTTTGTATTGGAAATGTATACATTGTATACAACAATCTAATCAGATCACTGGGAATTGAGTAGGTTTCTATAGATTTGTATAGGTTTGAATTCATTTGTATAGTTGTGATGGAGTTTTGAATAGAGTTGATTAGAATTGTGTAGTTATGACAGAGTTATGAATATATTTTGATGCCCTTTTAGCTCAGTTGGATTTGTGCAGCCGTTGGACAATGGATACAGATTTGAAAGTAAGTCATAAGGTCACTGGTTCAATTCCCACTGGTTGCATTTACTAATTAGTTTGGTACAGACTTCACCATTGTGTAAGACTGCTAATTCAATCACTACTAGTTTGTAATCACATGAGAAATGAGTATCTGAGATGAGAAATGATTGTCTGTGAGAATACCTTTTTGGCTTAGTAGTCTGGGCAAACCTGAGGTTACTCCAGGTTGTCCCAGGTTACCTCAGGTCATCTCAGGTCACTCCAGGTCAYCYCAGGTTACTCCAGGTTACCTCAGGTCTCCAGGGTTACCAGGGAACAAGCATAAAATCAGACTTTAATTTTGGAAACCTGGGAGACCTATGAGACCTGGGAGATATTTGTTGACCCTGGAAACCTAAGATGCCTTTCTAGCTAGGGTGTTTTTCCTGATGCTGTATATATATGCACATGAAATATGCCATGCACCACTTAACGTGCCTTTGCTGCTTTAATATTATCACAATGCAGAGCATCGACTATGTGCAGAGCAAGTGGAAGGATCTGGCACTGGTGGGCCACTGTTTGAAATGTCTGCTGAGGGCTCTCTCCATTGTCAGGAGTGCAAGAGAAGCACACGCCAGGGCTGCCGTGGCACTTACAGACACCGCTGCCTCGCCTGACGAAGCATTGAGAAGCAGAGGCCTCATAGACACCACCGATGCCGACCACAGCGTCTTCAGACCTGACGCTTGCGGTATCGTTGTTGTTGTCCGCCGTCATCAAAAGACCAGTGCTCGGGGCAGCATTGTTGTTGTCCGCCGTCATCAAAAGACCAGTGCTCGGGGCAGCAGGCAAAGAAAGAGACAGAAGCGCTGCAGAACTTATCTATGCTAACCTCACGCAACCGAGCCATGCACAGAAACCAAAAATTCGACTGAACAATACACCCGCCAGCAACGATCGATCAGTGCTTTGTCACATTCCCTCCTCATAGCTCAATTCCGCCGTCGGCCTTGTAGCCCTGCACTCAGAACTTCAGCAGGAAATCAGAGAAGCAAATCATCCACCAGCTGCGGGCAGCAGTGTAAATATACACTGTACCGTCAGGGGGAGTAGATGCTTGCCACCACACACTTGTCCCCTCAATCACTTGTAATACTCTCTCCCTCCACTCGTGCCTCTCAACTAATGCAACTATTCTCTTCCCCACAATGCTTCAGCCCGACAACGTCCTCTACAACACTCTTGTACCCAATCAATCAGAACTTCAGTAGGTAATCGGGGAAGCAGATTGTCCACACCTGCGGGTAGCAGTGTTCATGCACACGGTACCGTCAGGGGGAGTAAATGCCCGCCGTCACCTCTGTTACTTTTTAAGTCTGTCAAATCCCACGCTCTGGGCCCTCAAACCAGACGAGCTCGTCGTCGATGTCGTCGTCAATCGTCGTACAGAGCAAATCACAGCTTGAGAATTGCTCAGAGCGATACCACGTATGTATTGAAGGTAGATACTAAGAATCAAAGCCGTATGTCGAGTACTTGAGGCTGGATGACCTTCGGGACTTTTGGATGATGGTGGTCCAAATGGCTTGATGAGCCGTTAAAATTAAGCAGCTCCCCCCAAAACGGCTCGGCTCCAGCTCTAGCCGGTAAGCCAGCCGAGCTGTTGACACCCCTAGGTCAGACCCAGCTGTAACAATAAGGCTCTAAAGGATCTACATAGCATCGGACCCGTACTCATCGGCTTGAATCAACAGGTACGATATCAAGAAAGCTACTACTGATAGACGTGACTGATGTTGCTATTAGGTAGATCTGTCTGATGTGCAGTGCATATGCAGACCTGTAAGTTAGTTCTTGAAGTCAGGTACTTACATGCCTTAATTCGATGTCAAAGGGGTCTAGAAATACCTACGATAGATGAGGTAGATCCAGATATGAAGGTAAGAAGGGTATTTAAATGGGTAGATACATGGGACGTACCTCCTCGACTAGTAGGTACTTCTCATGCACTCTACATTCAAAACAATCTTTGTATCTGTCCTGATTGCGACACTTGTTGGCTTCACGGTAAGCTACATAGCAATAGCTCTCCAGCATATACTCATTAACGACTTCAATGCTCAGCATGCCATCTCTGCCCCCGAACCCAAAGTCGTTCGTAGATTTATTCCATTTTCCACTCCATAATTCCCAATTTTCAATTCTTCGCAATTTAGGTGCGCGGGAAGGGATTCAGCGCTGCTACCACGCTGAATCGACGACAGGTCTGTGCTGGATATTGCGAGGTTGCGGAGGATTGTGGTGGTGGCGACGCATGTATCTGTCAGTTTCATGAAGCTCTTAATATTAGTGTGAGTAGATTTACCTCGGGGTTCTGTTGATCTTGAAGCTTACTATGAGGGTTGTCTAGTGATGTAACTATGCTTGAGTAGGGTTTTTGGAGACGATGTTTGTGTATGGGTCTATGTATTTCGATAAGTCAGTAGTGATAATTCGGGTATGTAAGGATAAGAGTTGTATGTGGCAATCTGTAGCCATACCTTCCTCATATCCACGAATCGGAATTGTATGGGTTTGATTGGAGGGAACTAATGTTTCTTTAAGTGTATACGCGGGCTTTCGTCATCATAGAAATAGAGATGAGTCAAGTTGAGAGTGTTGAAGATAAGTGGAAAGTATCCCTCCCGAGTATTAGTCAAACACTCACCGAATAATTCCACTCATTCGGATCCCTCGTCCTCCCTCTCATATACGGATCCACAGACATCACAATCGTTTTAATCAAAATACTTCCGTTCAGAGGTACTGCGTCGAGATTGATGGTAACACTTTCATCATATACAGTCATTTGATAGGAAACCCTGCATGCACAACAATGCGCACAACACACAGCATGGAAGTGACTAAGGTTCTTGGGTACTAGATCAGTTTGAACAGCTTTGTGCGTGTAGGCTATTCGAGGACCATAGTCAGCAAGGGAGATGGAATAGTAGCCGACGCTGAAACAGTTCTGGTAAGACAATAATAGCAAAGAAAAGAAGCATTTACATGACAGCTTGCAGGCCATAGTCATTGATATTGAGGGACGGGCAGAGTAGATTCTGGTACAAGAGGTGAGGCAGTTGTGAGCAGCTTGATAGTTGTGTAATGTATAACCCTCATGATAGAAAATATCATCTATGAACAAGGAAGTGTGTGACCATGGATCTGCAGAAATCAAAATCATTTTAATGAAAATACTTCCATTTAATGGTACCGGCAAGAATTTGACGAGCTTGGTTGGAACACAGTCGTATTAAGATAGCACACATGTTTAACCGGTTTGAACCTGTTCGAACCAGTTAAACACATGTACTCTACAACTAACTACATGGTACTCTACACTAACTACTGCACATGTTTAACCGGTTTGAACCCAGCTAAACAAGTGTACTACACTGTAATAATATACATGACCTATACCTTGCATAGAGTCCGTTAAACAAGGAAAAAACCATACTAAACATCTATGAAAAAGTGCGACGCGACAGTTAAACCGGTTCAACTGCGTTCAACAATCCCGTGTCCATCCACATTGACCTCCAGCTGCATCGGTTGAACAAGTTAAACGTAGTTGAACTGAACCATTATTCCCTGCATAACAAACACAGGTATCAGCCATTGAACTAATGTTTAACCGGTTAAATTAGTTTAACTAACCTATCACCTCCTACGAGCCTTCTTCGGGCTCCTGCCAAATTGATTATCTTGGTTCGGGTCTTTTGGTTTGCGCTTCCGACGGTTCTCAACGATGAGGTTGGTGTCAATTCCATCACTACGAGCCTTCATGCCGTTGACAGCACCTTCTCCGGTCCCATTTCCGTCTGAAGAAGTAGCACCAGCAGCTAGTCTACGACCCCTCCTCCCTACTTTCTTTCCACCCACCACCTCACCATCTTCATTGGTAACAGTCTCAGAGGTAGATTCAACGGGGGCAGGTGCAGATGAAGGAATGATAGCTGGGGGAAGGACCGGAGTGGTTACAAGAGCAGTGGAAGGGCCGATAAGGGCAGGTGTATCTGAAGCTTGAACACCAGTGGAGGAATCAGGAGTTGCTACGGAAGCAGGAGCTGCCACACACGCCACAGGAATTGGTGGTGCAGTTGAACCCTCAGAGGCGGAGCCAGCAGCAGAAGCCACCGAAGGAGCAGCTGTTGCAGCTTGAATAGTTGAAGCTATACTCGGTGGAACGGAAGCAATCACGGGGGGTGGCATGTTTGAAGCTGAAGCCAGTGGCATGGGTCGAGGGGGAGTTGGAGGAGCAGGAGGTGGTACCACGATTGAGCTTTCAGCAACAAGGGCAGGGCCACCAGGGACACTGGAGGGGATGATGGAGGTAGAGGTTATACCCAGAGGAACAGAAGCAATCACAGGGGGTGGCGTATTTGAAGCTGAAGCCAGTGACGTGGGTAGAGGAGGAGTTGGAGGAGTGGGGGGTGGTACTGTGATCGAGCTCTCAGCAACAGGGGCAGGGCCACCAGGGACACTGGAGGGGGTGATGGAGGTAGAGGTAGAGGTCGAATCAGCATTAGTTGTGTTAGTTGTGGAAGTGTTACTTGAAGTCCCCTCCGCGGTGGCATTCTCATCCGCCCTAGCTCGATCAGCGGCAAGTTCAGGAGTGTAGAAATCAAATGGCTCTGGCATTCTCTTCATATCTTCAACAAGAAACAAAATTTCGGTCGCATCTACTCCATTTCTGGCAGGATTCTTCAAAGGTGAATGGAATTTGTACTTGTTCGCGTCGTAAAATTTCCCGGGAGCATTGGCAAGATCGTCCCAGTCCAAAGGTGTGTCAAAGTATCGGCCTGAGTGCAATCAATGAGCAAACTCACTATCCTGAACACAGGGCCAAAACTAAAACTCACCATATACAAGTTCGAAGAACTGCTTAGCAATTTTAGCCAGATCATACGGAGCAACACGGCTTGTGTCAAGTCGAGGAAAAATTATACGGCCATTTTCATCACATTCAAATTCATCACTGTCACTTTCTGGCTGGGGGAGTATAGACGCCGCCCATTTATGGAATGGATCTCGAACTGTTTTTTCGAAGTGCCGCTTTGATGCCTCAACCCCTTGGTCAGGTAGACAATGCTCCACAAATTCCAAGCCACTACTTCCATAACTGGCGCTATCAACAGACGATGGATCAGCTTCCTTGCTTGAAGGATGAGAAATAGAGAGCCACTCACACATCAGTCGTTACATGCCCATTTGACTCACGCATGGACACGATGAACAGCATCTCAGCATTTCCGACACGCCCAGATGCAACAAGAGCTTTGAACAGTTGGTACATCGAGCGTGTCAAATCACCCTGGTTGCTGATGAAGTGAAGTGTCATTAATTGTTACATGGAAGCATTGTCAAAAAGTCTCACCTGTCAATGTTGAATTCTCGTTGAGCCCTCTCATTCCATTCCTCCTGATTTGCATTGTGCCACAGCTCGCTCAACGCCATGTTGAAATTGGCGGCTGGACTACGAGTTGTGTATTTCCACGCTTCGTGCAGAACCTCCTCTCTCTTCTCACGTCTGAATAGATCAAACCCGCTCATCACACTTGCCCAGCCAATTAATTTGTCCACCGCTGCCCAAGCCTCTTCAGCAGAGATTGCTTTGGTGTTCGTATCCATACTCGCGTTCGGCTTCATCTTGTGGTTGTGATGATTGATGAAGATACGCTGAATAGTCTACCGTATTTGTGTAAGTGTCTAGGATGTCCAACTCACAGCAGAATACTCACCTTCTCATCGCCTCGTACCGTGTTTGGCGACAAAGACTTGCACGTATCAAAAGGTGCCGTCTTTGTCTGAATGAGATGCATGATCTCCTTCGTCGTCTTTTCCCTCCAAGGTCCCGCACGCTTCCCAGACCCACGAGGATTGAATCTCGGATCGTCCTCGCACACAAGCTTCTCATACTTGTCAATATAATGCTCACGAATAAGCCGACGATGCTCAGAGACAATGCTGTGTTGAAGTGCGCCGCGTTTCGGTCCCTGTGGGGCCACCTCTTCGTCAGAGTCGGCACGTTCGCTGTATACAGGCAGGGGAGTAGCAACAGGTGGTGGCATGGCAAAGTTAAAGTCGGCAAGGGGGGATAGTTGAGTCGAAAATTCTAAGTCGCGCGCAATGCTTGAGACCACCTAAGTTATATATCTCGAAGGTCAAAGTCTCGAATTGTTTTTGATGGGCACCACCTGAGGGCCAAAGCCATATCGCTGGCCGGATCCAACAATATAGTATCCCGGATGACTCGAGGCCAAGGTGGTGTTACCACACGGCATTTCATCTTTGACCATAGTCAGAGATGTAGAGTCCACCAAAGTGGCTCTAACCATCATATGCGAACCAGACAGCCAGTGCTGACAGAAGAAAGCAGCATACATCTAACAAGGCAACCAGCGCAAAGCGAGAATATGAATAAGCTGACAAGACATAGAGAGTGAGAACTCACCACAAACGGAGGTATTTGCGTTGTATAACTCCTGAGAGTCGACAGCCGTAATTAGGCATATTCTCAAAGTGTCAACTACCTAACAAAAGGCAGTAGACGAGGCCAAAGCGAAGGTCCGTCCATTACGTTAAGAACAGAGATTGGTCAGAGGCGTTCGACCAAAGTCGACCGGATGAAACCACCAAAGTGGTTTCATCATGGAGCATCCCGCTAAGTATGAAGCTACAGCGAATGAGAAAATATCGGTACTCAAGTACTCAACTTCGATAAACAGAAAAGAAACGCTCACCTTGATGTAGTGATGTCGAAATGTGGTGTTCCTGCCCGACGCAGTGTCCTTGACTATCGACACAATAGAGCAACAAAGCCTGAGACAAGGCATACGCATTTGCCTCCAATTGTGGTTCAACCTCAGTCATCGGTAACTCCTAAGCACCACCAGTGCCTGTTGACCATAGTCAAAGACCGAGAGCCACCAAAGTGGCCTCACTTTTGTGCCGAACAGCCAGCCAACGTAGGACGGAAGAACAGTGTAGTAAGTAGCGTTGAAAGAGTGCAAACAACACAACAACTTCGTGGCACGATGTTGACTAATGCTGATTGTCACTCCGTGACTACTACAAAGATTAGATATCGTCATAATTTTATCTAGATTAGATTTGTCTTATCAATAATCCATGCAAAGATAAGATGATATGATACTGTCATTGGCAATTACTAACACTATGTAAGAATACATCCTGACAGTAGAGCTATATATGATGACCGTAGACTTTTTGGGCATACCTTTATTACCGCCGTAGTCACAGAATTCAAAAATATGAACTGTGCACCAGCAGTACTAGGCTCTGAGGCGGGTAATAAGCTTGAACAACATTGTACAATTCAGAGGCGGTCCAAGCTGCTGTGTGTGGTCAAAGCGGGATAGGGCCCAAGCGTGAAGTACTGAGTCCCACGTTAGACAAGGAGGCGATTATAAAAGAGAACTTGTACCGAATCACCAAAAGCCTACCCATTACTTGCACTTCATGCCTTCGGAATTTGACGACATTTTCCTCACCACCCTTCCTAACTACTGCAACCCAAGAACACAGTACGCAAAGGCGTTGCTGCAAATCAGGCAGTATGTCGATGCGAAACACGGTACCCAGTATCTCTTGGAATTTTCGAAATGCAGTGACGAAAGAAGAGGTATCATGCACAATATAGACGTGATCATGGGTGTCAGGAACCCGTAGGAATTCGGGCTCCTGAGAAAGACCAAGGTACTCCTCCTATTTCCACACAAGTATTGTTTCCTGAGTTGTCTTTCTACATTCAGTGTCCTCGGTGTGTCTCCACCAAGGAGGCAGCATTGCCGAACACAATATTCACTCACACAAAGACTCTGTTCGCACACTGGTTACAAGAACACAAGGCTGAGCCTTTCCATGCGGAGCGTGTTGCAAGGATCGTGTGCATCACATCTATCAATAAACCCGCCCCATTGCCTTTCCTATACCTGCTCGAGGAGATGAGGAGAGAGGAAGAGGCAATCGCTAGATCTGGCCCTGGTGATGAGGAAGGAAAGACCACCGAGGGAGGGAAGGAGGAGGAGGAGGAGGAAGAGATGGACTTTGATTTGGAATACCGCGAATTTAAGAAATGGGAAGCTAAGACACAGATGGTACTTCGTGGAATTCGTGGGAGCAGGGGAGAAGATAAAGATGAGAGTATGCCCGAAGCTGAAAGTGGCAAGGAAGTGAAGGCTGAAGCGGACGAGAAGCCTGACTGGCTGACTGAAGAGTTTCGGAGGGATGCAGCTGCTGCGTGGGCTGTCCTTGAGAAAGCTTTGAACGAGGACACTTCGAACTTGTAATAGTAGCCTATTTTGAATCAATGCCTGGTGCATCTCATTTCAGCTGATGATCATGAGTCACGACCCTGCTACTGCTCACCCAAGATAATTCCCGCCCGATGATAGTTCATGATGAAATTAGCACGTCGACCGGAATCAAGCACGTCATACAATCAAATTGTTGCAATTCGTCGTAAGTTTCGCTTTGGCTGATCATGGTAGAGCCACACAAGGATGATATGGGTCAAAGCATCAAATTGCACAAGGCTTTGACCGAGCAGTCAAAGCGTCAGTCCCGCCCCGGACGCTTTGACCCTTTACATCCACGATAAAAAGCTGTGTATCCACAGTAAGAACGACAACACGATGCCCTCCTCTAAGTTCCCCAATAAACTTCCCAGCTACTGCTCTCCCCACACTGTGAGCAAGTGGGCGATACCCCTTCTGCAAATCAGAATCATGCTGGACTCCCTGAATAATACCACACGCGTTCAGGACTTTGCTCGATGCAGCGACCCCGCCAAAGCCCAAACTCTCCACTATATTGGCGTATCAATGGGCACAAAAAATGCCGTGAAGTGGGGATGTCTGACCAAAGCAATGCCGAAGGTAAGTTGGTGATCCCTGTCACATATTTACTCAAGGCTCACCGGACTCAGTGCACTTTTTGTCCCAAAGTTGAGACCGAGCAGGTACCTTCTGATGTACGGCTTGAGGCAGCAAAGTTGTACTACACCTATCTGCGTAGGATGCCACCGAGCAAGGCTGCGACGAAACACGCTGAGGACATCCTACGCATCTTCCCGGAAGCCGATGAACCGTCACAGTACGAAGAGCACTTGCCTCCCGCCACACCTTCCACTGAGACATCCCTCCCTACCCCCGACCCTTCACCAGCAAAGACAGCCACTGCTCGCTCAGAGAGTGCCGATACCAAGCGCAAGGGTAAGCGTAAGGCCTCTGATGCTCTGGAACGGCAGGCCAAACGTCTGAAGACTCCAATCGAGGTGGGTGATGGTGATGAGAGCGATACAGTTGTCAAGTATGACAAGGATTGGAACCCTATGGAAGCAGGATCTTCCTCCCGAGTTTCCCGAGTTGACAAGTGGGACGACGAGCAGTTGAGCGTCGCGGTTAATGCTTTGATAACGCGTTTGGCGACGGAGAAGAAGCCTTGTAGCCCTAATTTTCGTGCTGACCTCATGAACGTTTACAAGGTTCTGGGCTTGTTAATTGTTGCAGGAGAGCTGTAATTCGCTTGTAGTCATAAACTGTGATGCAGATCATTCCGTATTGTCGTCTTTTGTATTGGATGGTTTTACTATGGCATTTAATTGAAATATTTTGAGTCAGGAAAACACCTATATTTCAACAACAAATCTGAAACAAAGGAAAAGCCTATGAAGAATGAGACAGATGAATCAACATATAAATCATGAACCTGCAAAACGTAGACTAACCTTGAACTGATGGCCATCAGAATTGTTTATCGTCGCCCAATTCCCAACTACTGTCGACCCAACTCAAAACACGCCAAAGCCTTATTTAACATCAGACTCCAACTTGACTGCAAATACGGCATAAATTCCCTCTCTCGCTTCGCCGCATGTGAAGATGATAAGAAAGAAACACTACATCCTGTGCGTATTTCAATGGGCGTCACGAGCCCACAGCTGCTCGGGTTGCTACGAAAGTCGAAGGTACGAACTTGCCAGGGGAAAATGACCAGCTTTCTAACTTATATCTGCAGACAGTGCTCTCGGTGTCGTGTGACACACGAAGAACCTCTGCCGGAGATGATATTCGAAGAGATGAAGACCTTATTCTGCAAATGGTTGCGCGAAAACGGGCAGGCATCGCGTGCGGGAGTGGTGAAGAAAATCGTTTGCTCGGGGTCTATTGGCAAACCCGTCCCTCCACCAGATTTTGAAGAAGAGGATGGGCTATCATTTGACCACCACAACATATGCAGAAGGACGACGATGCAGAACATTAAGTCGAGGAAAAAGTGATGAATATAGATAGGCAAAGCCGAGGATTGCCTCACATTCGCCTGTACAACAGCTAAAAATGTAGAATAAGAATTGTCTTCTGTGCACGAATGCACGAACACCATTACCTGTTGAGTGCTCAGAGTCCGTTGGCAACGCACAGAGCTGATAGTATTTTGAGCCATACACATCGACCAAAGTCGACGAATATCACAGACCACAAGAAGTGGTTGCACAGGCCTTGCTGAAATCCAACGTGAATCGGCGATCTTCTTAGCTTAAGTACAAGCTTCGTTCTCAATATCGAAGAGGAATTTGTTGAAGGTATGGTCCTAGGTGGGTATTTCTTCTTTGACCATAGTCGAGAAGATGCACATGACTTGAGTCGTTGCTCAGATGAGGGATGGGAACTTAGAACGGACTGGAAAAGAAACATCACAGTAAGTTTGGTTATGCTTGGCTGCAGCGTCTGACTAGTGCCTATGCTGAGTCAATCATCACACGTGTCATACTTAAGCGCTCAGCGCTCAACGTTGCAACGTTGCAACGTTCAACGTCAACGCTCATTCGGTCATTCTCCCTGGAGCTTTCACTTTCGAACCACTTTGGTGGTCTCCGGGGAACAACTCTGGTTGCTCCCCTCTCTTCTTCCTAGTTGCGCGCGCACGCGTTCGATCTGCCAGTGAGTGGCATTGACCTCTACTCATGCCGTATTGGAGAATTTTGGTACTGATTGATCAATCTGTAGGGCAACATCATATCAAGATGGACAAAGAGAACGCGCCACCATGGTATCCCTCTGCGATCCACGCTTCACTGCATCACGATGTCTTTATCATTTATGTTCTTATTTTGTTACTACCCGAATTGCATTCGTGATCAGATTAACTACACATAAGCAATATTTTTGTAACGACGTATAACGCTAATGAATCATTTTACCTATGTATTATACTTAAGAGAATTCAAACCTTGTCGACAGATCTGAATGTGTACCATCCGAATGGTCTTACCGTCTGAACAAGGTGGGCTGTGCATAGTGTGGTTGTGTTTGGCTACAGCTTCAGTACAGGCGCGCGCTTATCATTGACGTTTAGCGTTTCAACAGCAACTTCATCTTCCTTCCACTTCTATCACGACGTTGATCTATTACCTGTCCCCACAAGTTTTGAACCACTTTGGTGGTACTACTGGGTGCAACTCTGGTTGCGTATCCCTCGACCATTGAACCTACACGTCTTCCAACCCCCTGCCTTCCAACGTGGCCCAATTCTCAAGTCCATTGTGGATCCACTTTGGTGGTATCCTTGGGTGTAACTCTGGTTACTTGGCCCTTTTACCTTGCCAATACTCGATGAGGCGACTTTCCTAAAGCAGCTGCTTGACCACTTCATGCAATATGAGCAGTCCTAACACACTCACCAAGGAGGACCTACTCAGCAATTACAAGCTGATCGGTAAGGGTACAGCTTTCTTCACACCGCTTTGCTAACGCAATTATGCAGAGAACGTGCTCGTTACTCACAGCGACATGGTCATCCCAATGACCTACTCAGATGGTCAATGTGGTGCCCTCTTGAGCCGTACTCGAGAATTCATTACTACTCCCAATTGCTCCGTTATTCCAGAACCTCCTATTGGGTCCATGCGCGATCTCTTTCGTAGATGCGATGCTCGCTATGGGCCAGACGACCCCCTGTGTTGGCCCCAACCATACAATTCTAGCTATGTATATCTGGCTGCTATTCTGAAAGTGCCGCTACAGACCACGGATCCATACTATACCGATGCCATCATGTGGTCGAACGTCCAAGAGGGCGATGTTGAATACACAGACAGAGGCTTGATATCCAAGGAGGGAGTTTTGAAACATCGGATAGTAAGTGATCTACGGATTAAAATTGACAGTCAAAAGATGCATGTGGAGGCCATGCTGGAGAGAGAAAAAGATGAAGAACTGAAGAAGCTCATATCAGAATTGCGATTAATATCTGATATGTGCTTACTTCATATTTCATCAATATCATCTTCTCGTCGTGACCTGCAGCGGGGTCTTGTAGAACTCCAACGAAGCTGGATTACGCAGACAGCGTTACTGGATTATTTTAACTTGTTCCGGAAGCGTATTCAGAGGGAATGTGGTCCAGCAACTGAGGTCGATGCGCACTGCATGGGGTGTTTCGTGTGGGATGACGCACCTGCGCAGGCATTGTACATCGCTGGGCTACCGGTCTACTTTGTCAGACCATGGGGGAAATTTGATCGACAAATCATCCGTTCCGTGGTTCCTCTAACTAGGCCAATGGTGCCCGTGCTCGAGTTGGGCACTGCGATACCTCCATACATGCCGATCGTGATGACTGATGCTGGATCAAATGAAAAATTCCTTTCTATTCGCACCACTGTGCTGTGCTGTTTTGATGAGGGGAGCCCATTCCAAAACGGTCATTACCCAGGGGCTTATCAGTCCTCGTATGTATTAGGCCAAGGGGCGATTCGCTCAAATGCCATGCCAGCTGCAAGTTCTTCCACAGATGTTTCGATGGTCACCATTGCACAGTCACCATCGTCAAGAAAATGAGCTGGAGAAGAAACCGACAGAGGCAAGTGCCGACGTGCACACGGCGGCAAGACTGCTACTAATCGTGAGTGTAAAACATGTTCACATGTCAGTGTTGCTGAAGTGCCCGTGATAGCACCGAAATCACAGCGCAACACTTTCGAGGATCTCCCAGCAGACAGTCCGTACTCTCCGTCTCCCATTATTGCCTGGAAGGGAGTGAATATGACGATACGAAGAGAGGGTATTGTGCCGAAGAAGAAGGTTTTCATTGTCCCAGACCCTGGCATGTTTTTTGAGTTGCAGGACATGTCCTGACAGCCTGTCTTCCTCGCCCAATGGAAACATCTGTGGCCTGCTTGGTTGGGACGATTAAAGGTAAATGCAGTACCTCAGCCCATGGAGATTTGGAGGAAAATGCTGGCGCTACCTTACATCAGCCTAGACAAGGAAGGCAGTGGGGGTGTTCCGCAAACCAAGCACCAAGAAGATATCCATAGAGCACGGGAACTTGTCACTGACACGATGAAGACATACGGCGATGCAAAGGCTCCCTTGCTTGCTCCAAAGGTTACCAGTTTCGAGGTGGACGAGGGAAGACGGCTCATCTGCGAGCTGGGCAACATCAACTTTCGCTATGAATTGACAAGTGTTGACGATGAACTTGACTCGAAGAGACCCAGGCCAAAGCTGTCCGTGTCGCAGGCGTCCCTAGATCATTCTCTGACCTTGTATCGTCAAAAGCGTGCAAGATCGTTCAATTACATCTTTGGCACGGGTAACACATTCGACATCCCTTATATTGGCCTTGAGATGGGTATCACGTCGACTGATTGGGGGGAGCGATACAAGGGATTGAAGTCATTTTGGTTCATCATGGATAGCTGGCCTTTGCAGAAGCCGCTGACCTGGAAGCGCGGAATTGACATGGACATGACCAATATGTCGGTGTTGGGTAAGGAGTGGGAACGAATGCTTGCGCAGTATTATGTTCAATCAGTATACAATTTTCTTGGTTGTGCCCCTACTCTCCCCTGCCGACTTTTGCCTTGAATATCGTTTTTGCTTGTCACTTGAATATCTGTATCAAACGCTTTATCTTACTTTTTGGCATTTGTATATATTAGGGCCTGTTGCTTGAATATCTGTACCATATGTTGTATCTTACTCAAATAGATATGGATTTGCAGAGGCTTCATAGAATATCCCTGCTTCCTGTACTTATCATGAATAATTCACAATGACTACATACCATTTCAGAAACATAGTTCTTTGTTAAGTATTTACTTGAACAAGCATCTGAAAATCCTTGCTTTGTCCTCCTAATTCAGAATCGCCAGCACAGCAACTGCTGGCGCACTGCTTTAGGTAATCACAGCTGTCTGGTTTTCAACTCTTTGACTTCGTGTTACTTCCTCATTCCCTACAGCCAGTTCGAGCCACTTTGGTGGTTCAATACATCTTGACTATGGTCAAAGATGTTTCGAAATCTTCCAAATGTACCGTCTCACCCTCTTAGACGCCGGGCCCGCCACTTGAACCTTTTTTTTTTCAAATTCAAGTTCAACACCTTACCTCCTCTTACCTCCTCTGCCCCTATGACCACTTTGGTGGTCTAATCATCTTGACTATGGTCAATGGTGCTCTAGAATCCGTCAAATTCACTGGGTTTCTGACAATAATAGATCGACCATCTCAGCTATTGTATGTCTCAGACTCCACTCCAGTCCAACATTATTGTCTTTTCCTTCGGTATCCGGCAGCGCATGGTACAACCACTGTGGTGGTGTGTCAGTCTTGACTCTGAAGTTGAGCTTTCATTCTCCATTCCCACTCTATCATGTTCAAGAATCAGGCTTTTTCTGCAAGGTCTCGCAAAAGAAAAGCAAGGGATGATGCAGATGCCGACAAACACATCTGGCGCCATACTACCGACCAGGCCTCCAGCAGTGGAAGGAGTTTTTGGCACCTCGACCCTCCCACAGACAATACGTCCACCAACGTGCAACAGTCGTCTTCTAATATTCATACAGCAGAAGAAACTGCAGAAGTTCCTGAAGTCGTAATGCAACAGGCCCCGAAAAGACAGACACAGGTGAGTACCTAATGTTTTAGATAGCAACATACTGTTAATACTCGTCATAGGAAGCTGGGAGACTGGCTGAATTTATTGCAGTGCTTCTGCATCTCCTTTCCCTCATGCTCCAAACAGAGGCTGGTGCCGACACTGGCAAGCTATGTCGGTGCAGCAAAGGCAAGCGCGTGGTACAGTGCCGTGATTGCACACAGTATGAGACATCGTGCGAGGAATGTTTCATTGCCTACCACCACTATTCTCCTTTTCACTGGGCATTTACGTGGGAGGCCTGTGCAAGTGACAAGGACGGCGAGAAGGTTACCAGTGCTGGCTACTATCGGCGTCGAGACATTGCGTGCCTATGCCAGGAGTCTTATGCTATACAGCTGGGACACGGAGGTGGGCCATGCCCTAATCAACATACTCAACATACTTTCACTGTTGTACACACAAACGGTGTACATGGGACACGGATCGCATTCTGTCACTGCTACAATAGTCCCACCAAGGTTGAGCAGCTGATGGCTGCACGCCTCTTCCCTACGTCGCTCAAAGATCCATGGGTCGCACTGTCCTTCCAAGTGTTGGACGAATTTCAAGAACATCATCTCATTTCCAAGAAGACTGCCTATGATTACCTGGGGGCTTTACACCGGCTCACCGATGGTGCCTTCACACATGCAGTTCAGGTACGACCACAAATAAAGTACTTTATATTACTGGCTGAATGGGAGTTTTTAGGAACCGTACAAGCAATTCCTACGTATAGCGCGTATATGGAGGCGGCTATGCCTAGACAAATGGACTGGTCAAGCATACAATCTGTCAGCGCGCTTTCCTCATCGTGTACTGGGATCATTGGTGCTCTTCTGCCCCAGCTGTCTGGAAGAAGGTTTTAATATGGAGGAAGGATGGGAGAGAACGCCTGAAAAGTTGAGGTGCGTTTACTGTTCTCTTGAATAGCTTCATCTTTTGATGGCCTGCAGGCACTTGAATCAGCGACAATGGACAGCGGATGGAAACTTTCATCTCAATCAATACAAGAAGAACAATGACCCCGATGACGTTGCGCTGACTACTGAAAATGGCGTTGGTTACTTTCCTTCATGGGAAAACATGACGGAGTATCTGAAGATAGCCCCAAAAAGTTCCGAAGTACGTTGTGTATATCTATTCAACTAAGATGTTTTTTTTTTTGACTTAAAAGATAGAAATCTACCTGCAACTACTCCAACATTGTGAACAATCAAGATAGTAAAAAGTTCAAGAATTTGGCGGTGACTGGGGTGGTAAATATTCAATGTTCGCACGTTTTGATACATGCGTCAGTGGATTTGTTGAGAGGAGAAGGGTAGGTAATCTTTCAAACTTAAACGCCATGTGATTCATACTAATGATCCAACAGCTTTGCTTTTACCGACAAAGCGCTACAACATGTGTTTTCTCATATATGGCACAACAGGGAAGAAGAATATTTCGGTGCATGTGATGATTGCCTTTCATATGATTGTAATTGTCAATTCTCTAGAAACATCGAGCACCGATTCAGTATAACATGCCCTAAACTTCTTCATATCGTCAAACGTGTGAGGTACTCCATTCCGGTGCTTCACATTCAGGATCATAAGCCTTTTTGCATGTATGTGTACAGTTCAGCATACATGGAGTGCATGGGACATTTCCATGGAGAAAGCACCGAGCCACCATGGCAAGAGTCCAACCAGTTGGGCCCTGCCGTTCGACAGATGAATAGTGGCCATTGTCAAGACGTTATCTCTGGTTACTATTCCTACCAGAACTGGTGCAAGATCATGGGGATGGCTCAGCGGCTGATGCTAGACCTGGTCTATGCGATGGAACAGTACATGCTCAAGTGCGACATTTTTGTGTCATTATCTGTGTTGCATGCGGAGCATCTTGAGGCCTGGAAGGCTTTAGATTGTAGACCAAAGGTAGTTTTAGCTGGGGTGGTGCAAAGTGTGTACGAACACACGAAGTCAAAGGGTAAGCTTTAATGTGATCATAACTAGCAAAGAGGAACTCACTCTTTTTCAGTTCCTTTGCGACAGGCCATATATCGTGCACTTGTTGCAAAGGAGGACAAAGATGATAGCCCAGAGGAAAATATGTCGGAAGAAGGAATATCAGCAGTGTATTTGGTTGAAGCAATGAATATTCAGCATGCCCAGTATGTCTGCCTTTGCTATTGCTAACGCGTGCTCATTTGCTGACGAAACGCAGATGCCGGGTCCTTGGAAAACTCACTCTGAACCAGACTGAGACAGTGAAGAGTGATATTGCAGCAAGACACAAGAGACTTGTTGCTAGGATCAAAGCGCTTCGTAGCAGGCAAAAATCGCTTTGCCCTGCTGTTGAACAACACGTTGTTGGACAGGCTGCGTGCGAGCCAGAACGCGAGAAACTGTTTCTTCCTTCAGATTTCACAGTGGCGGAACGTAGCACAAAGGGGCTGTCTACTCTTGGACAGTTGGAGATGAAGCTTCGTGAAGGGGAACTCTACGACTCAATTCAATCTGTGCAGATGGCTGCTAAAGATTACTCAATTGTATACGACCAAAAGGCTATCAACGATCGCGGTGTGAAGGCGAACACACGGTCTCAACTGCAGCTTCAAACAATCCGGGTTGAACTGCTCTGTTGTATTGAGGACTACAATACAGCACGGAGAGCTCTTTTGGCACTGGGATTTGATTGTCCAGAAAGTCTTCCTGAGATGAAGGAGAAGGATACGTTTCGGAAATCGACTGTACGCAAGTGTGGACTTGGGGATTCTCGAAGAACTGATGGCCAGTTGTTCAATATAAATCTTTCTTTGCCAGAGGGTATGGGAGATCAAATTCACCCTGTCGTACACTCAGATGATAC
>RCHF01007317.1:0-18360 GCA_003987895.1 Neonothopanus nambi | reverse complement strand
AAATTTTCCCAAATGCCCATGCCACATCTATTTCTTCTAGACCCAAAACAGGCAAGCTTGCTAAGTGTGGCATTATTAACAGACAATGGTGAACATCCTCCTCTGTGTCCTCAAATGACACAGATCCTGCTATAATGCCCTTTGCTCTCATTCCAGCAATACTTTTCTCCTGTGAGGACATCATGTCACCAATCCACTGCTGGACCATAGGGTGTATGTGATACAGCTTCTCATTGCCTCCTATTTCAAGCAGTGAATATGATGTCAGGACTTCAATCATGTCATAGTATGTCAAAGCATTCCAACTTTTGGTTTCACCCAAAGTGAATTCCTCTAAATATTCTTTTCCCTTCCTTAATGCTTCACTGGGTGGTAGGGGATCATTCCACTGCACCTCAATGTATTTGTATGCTCTCTGGAACAAGAAGCATGGAATATTAAAATAGAGAAAGGAGCAAATTTGTAGAAACTGTTTGCTCCTATTATCCAGCTGTTTCCAGCTCAAATCCCAGGTAGCATAGACAGACAATTTATATTCATCTTGTCCCATCCTTCTTGAGAGCAAATCAGCTCTATGCTGAGTATATAGTGCCAGATACTCTGTAAAACATCTGTGCTGTTGTATATAACTCCCAGCATGAACTATAGCAAGTGGGAAGTAATGGAGTTCTGCCACCACAGCCAAGGCAGTGGGAGTAGTTGTTTCATCTCTATCCTTTCTAGCATATTTTAGAAACAGCTCCACTGCTTCATTTTCAACCATATCTGCTATCTGGATTCTATGCTCTGCTGCCTGCCAGCAACTGGAATTTCTGGTAGTGACAAGCACATTCCCATGAGTGCACTGTGGGATATACTCCCCAATATCCAGGTTGAGATCATCAGCATTATCAAAGATGAGGAGCCACTGCTGTTGATTGTTGTAAAGCCAATCTTTGGCAGACTGCCAACTAGGCCTGGAGATGCTACACTTTCTGGCAATATCAAGAAGGCTGGCCTGTATGAGCTCTTCAGTGTTTGATTGAATGAAGAAAATCTTGAAAAATCTAGATTAGATATGGCATTAGCTTTATATTTTATATATAGAGCTATAGAAAAACCTACTGATCAGAGTATTCCATACTAAATTGCAATGCAATCTGTGTTTTTCCAGATCCTCCAAGGCCATAGAGTACAACTCTATTCTGCTTCTTATTCTTCTGTGCCAAGAAATACTTCTTGAGCTGAGAAATGATATCACTTCTGCCAACAAAGTTTTGAGTGGGGGCAGGAAGATTGGACATTCCCACATATTCAGCTATTTCTAAATCAATATTGTAAGCAGTTTCTTATATTGTGTAGTCATACCTGTGGATTGAGGTTCACCCTGAGCTGTTGATTGTACATGGAAGTGCTGATGAATACCACCACCAGCAACATTAACAGTAGTATTGTGAAAACTGAGATTAGAAGCTGATGTAAATACATTTCTACTCATATAATTTATGATGGTATTGAGCCTGCTGTATGCACTGCATGCTTTGTAGGTTACTTACAGGTTGGTAGACAGAATGCCACTCTGTTGCTGCATTGAGATACTACCTGCTTCTGAGCTCTGTATTGGACTATTCATGGAGCATTACCAGCTGTCATGTCAGTTTCCAGCAGCCATCAGCCAAGAAATACAACTCACTTAGCTGGGGCTCTAGTCCCACTAGAATCAACTGAATACTCCTGCTGTGATGCCACATCAGGTCTAG
Source organism: Neonothopanus nambi (assembly GCA_003987895.1). Taxonomy (NCBI): domain Eukaryota; kingdom Fungi; phylum Basidiomycota; class Agaricomycetes; order Agaricales; family Omphalotaceae; genus Neonothopanus; species Neonothopanus nambi. Next base: position 16,621 of record RCHF01007317.1, on the reverse strand, counting down.
ATTGAACAGGATGATTCATTTGCAGAATGAATAGTTTTATACACAGAGTAACTGGATGATGATGGGGGGAAAGAAAGAAAGGATAAGCGCCAGAAGGAGCATGCTGGAAATGTGTTTTACATCAATACCCACGCACAGACCAAGCACATTGACAGGTCACATGCAATGCTGTCGGGATCAGTTCTACAGCTGTGCAGCAGTGTGCTGCTATAGAATTCGGGCTACAGCAATCAAGGTCAAGAAGTCGCTGATCTATGATTGTAAGGCCATTGAGACTTCAGGTAGCCCCAGACTAAGGTAGAGCTGATGCTAAGGATACACACAACATGAGTTGTCTTGCCTTTAATTACTCTATTACATAGTACCCTAGCCCGAAGTAAGTGCCTACAGCTTTAGGGATAGCCTGCACAGCTGTTGTAATTGAACTGCCATGCAACTTCCAAATATTCTTGAGTATTGGCTTATTGTTGAGACTGTCAGTGTCTCGGGGACTCCAACTGCATCGATTTAGATTATCTTAAATTATTAATCTCAAATTACTACATACATTTCCTAAAATCCAATATACCGCCGCAAATTCCCCTGACTCATCCTCACCGCAAACGCAACGCCAACAACGAACACAGAAACCAAAATAGGCTTCTTCAAAGTTCGCACAACGTCTCGAATCGTTCGTACGATATACCGCACTCCCCTGCCACCTCTACACATGATCCGAAATTCAATTCAATCATCAGAAACTCTATCAACCCACTAACAAAAACAAAAAAAGAATCACTCACTTCAAAAGCGCGTTCGCCCTTTCATCTAACAGCTTATAAACACCCAATTTGAATTCCTCCCTGGGTACTTTGAATACGGGTCCGTTATCTGGTAAGACGTACCCGCAACCGCTTGTATCAGGATCGGGATGTGAAGCGGCGTAGAAAATCGCTCCTGCGATACGTGGGACGGGGGTTAGAGGGATACCGGCTAAGCCGAGTCTTAGGACTGTTGGGAGGATTGCAGTGTCTGGAGACGGAGTAGATGTAAGGGTGTAAGTCATGAGTGGATAAGAAATGGAGGGAGGAAGCGACGAAAGGAGAGGAGGAAAGACGACGAGGATGAGGATGAGTTGAAGAAAGTGCACGAACCTGCGAAGAAAGGCGTTATTGTCGCGATTCGAATGCCTTTAAGAGCTAGTATAGGGTCTAGGGACCGCATGAGACCTAGAACGCCGTGTTTCGTCGCGCAATATACAGGTGCTAGGGGGAGACCGCCCCATGATGCTGAGAAGGGTGTAGTGATTCGTCAGCTACGAAGAGACGTTGAGGAAGATAGAGGTGATAAATTATCTTACCCATTGAGCCCAGGAGTACGATAGTTTTTAAAGGTTTCGTTTCGGGCTCCCGATTGACGAGGAGGTAGTGTTGAGCAAGATGCACGGCTATGCAAGGTTGAGCGCGGTTGAGATTACATGAATTGGGGGGATATATGCGCGGAAGGACCCTTTGAAGACTTACTGTACATCGTTCCAATTAGGTTAACCTGCACGGTCGACATAGTAGGCTTGACCGGTTTTCCATTTTCATCAAACTTCAGCGTTAAGAAACTGGTTGGTTCTCCGACACCTGCATTTGCGACCTGTACACGCATATGCAGCGCATTCACCGGATAAGTGAGTGAGTGAAAGGAGAAGTAAACTCAAAAAAGAAATGAACGTACGATTATATCGACTGAACCGAATTTCTCCAGGGCAAGCTCAAAGAGGGCCACCTGGTCGTCGTATTCGGTGACATTGCATTTGCATGCGAATGCCTGCCTAGGTAAATAAAAGAAACCCAATACAATGTCAGAAAATTGGACAGAACAAAAGAAATCTGGGGTAACTGACCCTCCCGCCGCGCGTATCTCGGAGACGGTCTCTTCTGCTCCTGCAATGTCGAGGTCACCTATCACAATCTTAGCCCTATCAGAAAGGAAAGAGTCATAAGAATCAAAAGATTAACTCGTCTGAACGGTGGTATAAACGATAAAACGCGTACCCTGAGGACGCAAACCGCTCAGCTGCCTCTTTTCCGATGCCTTTGGCCCCACCTTACAAGTTACACGAAGAAACCCTTGTGGTGAGCTTGCAGGAAAGAATTCGAGGGTATCCCACGCGTACCGGTGATCACAGCGACTTTGTCTTTCACGCGTTCAGCGTACTCGAATAGTTTGTCGTCTGCGATGGGAGCGAAACCGCTGGCGTCTTGCTGCGTACCAGCTGGAGAGGATTCCGCAGCTGAGTCTTGTAGGTGCTTAGAAACGAGCATTTTCGAGGGATTGTCCTAGGCTCTAGCAAACGCAGAGTTTAACGTTGAAATTCGAATGGGTTTGAAGGTAAGGGCAGTCTGGCAGGGTCGTCTGATATTCATCTTGGACGGACAGTTGACACAATTTCAAAAGGATGATGAATTGTACCGGTAACTGGATGATAATTGTGTAACCGGTTACTGAGAACAGTAACAACCCAAAGATATTAAGGCCTTCATCTCATAGTGGGTATGGGCAAAGTTGTTGTCATGGCGAGATGGCCGAGCGGTCTAAGGCGCCAGAATCAGGTCTTCCTTCATCTGGTCCGAAAGGGCGTGGGTTCGAATCCCACTCTCGTCAGTAGCTTACCCTCCAACGTCACGGGTAGTTTTTCCATTAAATCTACTTCAAGTCTACATATATTTTTCTTGTTAGCTTAGAGGCTACGTCTAATGTACCATGTAGCGAATAAGACACGTAATGAGCTCGAGGATATGGCAACTACCAAATCAAGTCGTTTCATATCTGAGCTAAACTGTCGTGTAACCGTACGTCTCACTCCTTTCCTCTTTACTACCACCACCTACCACCGTAGTCATGCCATATCCTGCTAAACGGAGACGAAGTAAAGCAAAGGGTGTGCAGTTCACSGTCATGGTCGTCGGTTCGTCACAAAATTGGCAGTAATTCTCTGAAAAATCAACCTAATTTTTTTCCCTGCATAATTAGGTGCATCTGGCACAGGACGAACGACTTTTGTCAACACCCTATGCGAGTCCGAAGTCTTGACTCATAAAAACTGCGATAATCCTGAAGACGCTGCTACCGAGCAAGCCGTTGCTATCAAACCTGTTAACATTGGTGGGTTGGAAATTGTCCAGTGCTCTGCGTCTGCCTCAATGCAATTATTGTCAATTCGTAACAGAAAWCGAGGAAGAGGGTGTTCGTATATCCTTGACTATCGTCGATACCCCTGGCTTTGGGGATAACATCGACAACGACCTTGCGTGAGCTCCTTCGCAGACGTATTACGTCCCTGGGTCTAATTCAACGGGTTCTAGGTTCCAGGAGATAGTAAACTACCTCGAACGTCAATACGATGAGATTCTTGCGGAGCAATCACGTATCAAGCGTAATCCTCGTTTCCAGGATAACAGGGTGCACGCGCTCCTTTACTTTATTCCTCCTACTGGTCATCAGTATGCTTTTAGTCGCAACCGAGTTATGATTCTTGAGGCTTACTGAACATTTTAGCTTGCGGGAAATGGACGTTGTTCTCATGCAGAAACTCTCTCATCGTGTTAACGTCATCCCAGTCATTGGCCGCTCTGACTCGTTGACCAAGAGCGAGCTTAAAGCGTTTAAGAAGCGAGCAAGTATCTTAGCTTTCTTGTCTTACGTATTCGGACTAAGTTACTGGTCTCCTCGGGCTGTTATAGATAATGGAAGACATCGAACACTATGATATCCTGGTCTACAACTTCCCATACGATGTCGAAGAGGACGACGAAGAAACTATTGAGGAAAATCAAGAACTAAGAGTGAGTTCAATCAAATTCACTGTCCTTTATTCAAGGAATATTAACCGATTTTGCTATATTCCTCGTAGTCTTTGCTTCCTTTCGCTGTCATGGGTTCAGAGGAAGAAATCGAAGTCAATGGAGAGCTCGTACGAGCTAGAGTATACCCTTGGGGTGTTGCCGTCGTTGATGATCCTAAACACTCGGACTTTGTTCGACTCAAGGGTGCCGTCTTGGGGTACGTGAATTTGTTCTGGCACCCAGACGTAATATCTTATTATCTTCCTCAGCTCTCACTTGTACGACCTCAAAAATCTTACCGAAGACGTTTTGTACGAGACGTATCGTACGGAGAAATTGTCTAGGAGCGTTGGAAACTCTTATGAGAATAAGTAAGTTTATTTTTACAAATTTGAGATCGGTTTATTAATAACATATGGGTTTTCTTCCAGCGGCGAGTCTATCCTTCCTGAAGACCTCGCAAACCAGAGTGTGCGTATCAAGGAAGAACAACTTCGGAGGGAAGAAGAGAAGTTGCGGGAGATTGAACTTAGAGTTCAGAGAGAGATTAACGAGAAGCGTCAGCAACTCCTTGCGAAGGAGGAGTCTCTTCGGTACGTGAAAATTTCCAGCTTACCTTGGCTCATCTCATCCTAATTTTTCCTTGTTTTTCTCTGTCTAGAAACCTCGAAAGTCGTCTTGCGGCTCAAGGTTCGGACTCTCTTCTTTCACCCCCCCAATCGCCCCAATGAACACTTTCACCACTTTCCTTTCACCTTGTTTTTCCCTTTTCCTTGCTCGCGTGCTTGCTTCGAACATGCGCAAAAGTGCATATATGTCTATAATATACCCATATCCAGGTGATTTATGGTGGGTTGCGGTGATCTATCGGATTGTTTATGTGTTCGGAAACAGTGCACGTCGGTGCTGGAGGATTAGAACTCTGGACTAACTACATACGTACTACTACATAGCGCACATATCTATCTATTGATTTGTTGTGACTGTTTTCTTGTTCTTCGGACTTTTGTGTTGGTCGGACTGATATACAATTTTACAAATTTTGTTCAGTCTACTTATATATCCTGCTCTGCGGCGTAGCATAAGAGTGAGCTTCCAAATCTGGAAGGTGACGACAAATTTCCCACAATTTCGATCGCAAGGAGCGCGACTTTCGACACGACACAGATGGACGAGTGATGCGTCCAGGCAACCTCGACGACGATGAGCTCGAGCAAATTAAGTATGCTTACGAATTTAAATCCCTAGTATACTCCTAACAAACGTCTTTGCCTTGCAGACGATATGAAGACTTTACTACAATAGGTTAGCACTTACTCGCGTGTCGAGTCTGAACGGCTCGGTTTTGAAATTTGTTTATTCCAGACTGGATACAAGACTCTATCTTAGAGCGGAATAGACGGATACGAAGTGCAAGAGAGGTTTACGATGATTCAGGAAGGGGAGGTCGAATGAGTGTGCTGTGGTGCCAACTGCGGAAGGCTGTAGACACGGGACAAAGCTGGTTCATTGTCAGTCTCGTCGGTGAGCATTACCATGTCAATCCACATTCAAATAACCTGGACTATTCTGAATTCCAATCTGGTATAGGAGTGTGTATCGGTATAAACGCTGCTATAATCTCAATCGTAACCGAATGGCTCTCGGACATAAAAATGGGATATTGCTCGGATGGGTGGTGGCTAAACCAACAGTTTTGTTGTTGGGAGATTGAAGGAGAGGAGACGGACGCGTGCGATTCGTGGCATCCGTGGAGTATTGTCACCCCAGCTAGGTGGTTGATTTACGTTCTTTTCGCGGTGAGTGCAACTCATTCAGCTAATCTTTCTCGTGCCCTTACCCATTTATCTATGCTTATACTTCCGTGTTATAGTCAGCCTTCTCCTTCGTAGCCGCGCACCTCGTGCGCTCGTTAGCCAAATATGCCGCAGGTTCAGGGATTTCAGAGATCAAATGCATCTTGGCTGGATTCGTTATGCAAGGTTTTCTAGGATTTGCTACCTTCTTTATAAAAAGCATTACACTAGTGCGTTTACTTCCTCGTATCATTCCTCCCTCGCCTGAATATCTTGCCCCTCATAGCCTTTAGTAATCGCCTCTGGACTGTCGGTCGGGAAAGAAGGTCCATCGGTGCATGTAGCATGTTGTGTAGGGTTCTTAGTCTCAGGCATGTTCAAAAAATTCTCTCAGAGCCAAGGTTGGTTTTTCTATGTCCCTCGTTGCTCCGTGATCATTGAACTGGGGTGATTTTTCTCAGGTAAAATGAGAGATATCATCACGGCTGCTAGTGCAGCGGGTGTCGCGGTCGCTTTTGGGTCTCCCATCGGAGGAGTGTTATTTTCTATTGAGGTAATTTCTTCTAATTTAGTTGAATGTGTAGGTCTCGATTAGAGTGTTTTATAGGAAATGAGCCATAATTTCAGTATTAAGACGATGTGGAGAAGTTTCTTCTGCGCGCTGATGGCTACATTCACTTTATCTGTGAGTTCCTTCCGATACGAATATGCGGTTTACCTAACTAACAGTATTATTGTAGGCAATGAACCCCTTCCGTACCGGAAAGCTCGTACTGTTCCAAGTCACTTACGATCGTGATTGGCACTTTTTCGAAATTCTCTTTTTCATGATTCTAGGCATATTTGGGGCAAGTCACCCTGCTTTACTCCACCCTCGTTTTTCTTATGCGATCATCATAGGGTCTATACGGAGCATTCATGGTCAAGTTCAATCTCCAAGTGGCTGCTTTCAGAAAAAAGTACCTAGCCAAACATGGAGTTGCAGAAGCCGTTGTACTCGCAACTATAACGGCTATGATAGGGTACTCCAATAGGTTCTTGCGTATAGATATGACGGAGAGTGTGGCCGTACTCTTCCGAGAGTGTGATAATGCCATGACTGATATATGCCAGTGAGTTTGTTGTGTTCCCCGCTGGACTTGGGGCGCTGAAGGTTGTACTTTTTTTTTGCTACGCAGGACGAGTATACAGTGGCGAATAGCGAATTCTTTGTTATTGGCTACCATCATTAGAATAGGCTTAGTCGTGATTTCCTATGGGTGTAAAGTCCCTGCTGGTATCTTCGTGCCATCCATGGCAATTGGTGCATCGTTTGGACGGATGGTCGGCATTATGGTCAGAGCCATGTATCGGTAAGCACTGTCATAGGCCTGTGTATGACGCTCTCTCGACTTACTATAATCCAGTGCTTATCCTCAATCCGGAATATTCGCATATTGTGTCCCAGACGTACCTTGTATCACACCTGGAACGTATGCGTTTTTGGGAGCAGCGGCCGCACTCAGGTGATTAAAAATATTACTCATATCTACGTAGTTGACTGATGCTAAACGGTATCTATAGTGGTGTAATGCGTATCACAGTGACCGTGGTAGTCATCATGTTCGAACTCACTGGAGCCTTGACGTATATTCTACCCACGATGGTGCGAATTAGAATCAAGCTATGAGTCTGAGTTTGTTACCCTGACCCTCAACCTTTCCCGTAGATCGTAGTGCTGGTCACGAAAGCCGTCGGAGATTTGCTAGGTACTAATGGCATTGCGGACGAAATGATCCGCTTTAATGGATTCCCATTCCTTGAGGAGGATGACCATGCGTATAACGTTTCTGGTATGTCATCATATCTGTGGACATCTCTGCCTTGTTCAACGTTATTTTTCTAGTGTCGGCGGTTATGCGTAGTGAGATGGTGACATTATCGGACTCTAACATGAGCGTGAATGACATTGGTAAGCGAGCAGATGTTTTTGAAACCCCGAATTACAGTCGCTGAGATTCAAAATGTTGGTGTAGAATCTGTCATATCGACTACTGACGTCAGAGGCTACCCTATTGTATCTTCCGAAAGAGGTACACAAATGTTAGCAGGTTACATTGGACGAACGGAGTTGCGATATGTCCTAGGTAAGCTCAAACCTCAAAGACCTAGCTCTTCAGGTACGGCTGCCAAGTTGATGACGCGGTCTTCATAGAACGTTTTGGAAATTTGGAAAATGTTAGTCCTGAAACGCTTTGTTTTTTCACGCCGAATGATCGGGACCGTGATTTGACCGGCGGAGCTTCCGTGGGCATTGGGGAAGAAATTCCAGAGACGATGTTCGAGATGAGCTCGTCGAGTGAAGGTCTTAGGCTCTGGCCATGGGTTAATCAAGTACGCTCAAGCGTAACCTACTCCCGTATCCACTCTTTGTCTCATTGGATTTGGCTCCACCTTTGCAGACGCCGATGACTGTATCCCCACAGCTTCCTCTTGAGATAGTGATGCAACTGTTCAAACGAATGGGGTGAGTTTTTTTTTCCGCCCGTCTGGTGAAGAGGATCGACAATAAAGTAAATTGATCTCCAGACCCCGCGTGATTTTGGTGGAGGACCATGGCACGCTAGTAGGACTAGTGACAGTGAAGGACGTTTTGCGCTTCATTGCGATGGAGAAACCTGGGGCACACGAACCGTCGTGGGACGAACGCGGTGGCCTTGACGGCTTGCTAGAAGAATTATGGACCACTACTTCAAGCGTAACGCACCAGATAACGAAATGGGCTCAAAGGCTGGTGCGTCGGTGAGAATCTAATTTGGAAATTACTTTATTTGTATAGCTATTTATTTTGAATTCAGAATAATTTTTTCTCCCCACGTTTGACATTGATCGAAGCAGCGGAAGGAATTATTTGCGTCATCAGAATTCAGTAGAATTCAGTCCAGTTCCACCGCCCCTAATTAGAGAGTGAGAGGCGGTGGGGTGGGCATTTTTGCAATATATATGTCCGGTTCTTGGGTCGCCTGCCTTTCAGCTTCACCAGTCAGCGCTAGTCAGTCCTTTCATCCTCTCCAGGCAGCGATGGCCTTTTCCCCCAGTGTTGAACGTGCTCGTTACTCTCGGCAACTTGCTGAGTACACCCTCCAGCAATTCTTTGCTGCAAGTCTATCTCTTGACCGTGATACTAAGGCTGCATCCAAGCTGCCTGAAGTTCACTCGAAGAGATTGGCACAGCTACAATTTAGTAGTACGTGCTCTTTCCCTTGTCTCGCTTCCAGGGTCCATTTACTGACAGGCGTTTTTCTACTACTAGGTCAATCATGTGGATGCACCTCTCACAGTGCCCCCGAGCCTAGTAGGCAAAAAATCAAGGCGTAGTTGCCTATCGTCCTAGGCTTAATCGATTTTTCTCTCTGCGTATGTGCATTTTTACATCATCTGGTACGACTCGTGCAACCCATCTCATGTTGCTCATAAATTGCAGATTCTGCGCTATTCTGCGCTGCATTTCTTGACTGGACACCTATCTTTTTGAAGACGTGTCCATCATATACTTATATCACTGCATCTGGTTTTGGCTTCCTCTCTTTGGGCATCTATCCTTAACGACGTGTCCTTGCATAATAAATTATAAGCTGGTCTGTATAAATAGCATTGTCGCCTTTGTATAACAGAATTTCTTGAACTCTACGATGAAAATAGTATACCTTGCATACGTAGCTTATCGCAATCGCGGAACTCTAACGTGCCGGAAGAGGGGGGTGGAGCAACTGCCAACGGTCAACCTCTTCCGCTTGTTGTCAAGCTACATATCAAATATCCTGCGGATTCCTGTCACTGTAAATCGGCTTAACCCGGCTGGTTCAAACCTTGAATACGACGAGCAGATCAAAGTTGAAAGGTGAGCAGAAGTGAGGGTATATCGTGCTGTAATGCGGATATCGTAATTTTTGTCCTAGCATTTAGTTTGGTCAGGTTCTGACTTCACTCCGGCATCTAGTTGCCAATAGCTTTCACTCTTCTCGGGTCACCCACTAAGTGACTCGGAGCCACCAAGTAGTTCTTCACTTTGGGATTTGTGGAGCGACGTGCTGAGATGCTCACCCACCCATTCCAATTCCTGATCCAATGCCTGAAAGCTTTTTCTGATGGTTCTTTTCTTCTCTACTTACCCATGCCTCGAATTAGTGTACATAAGTATCTCAGGTGGAACTGGATCAAATCTTGATGTAGAAGAATTTCGATGGAAATCTAACCACGACTACGACACGAAGAGTCAAAGTGATGTGGAGATCCTGGAATACATTGATTCCTATATAGCTCACTCTTCCATAGCGTCGGAAGCAGAGTTGAGGAGCGCGCCACTACCCTCCAGATCATGCTGCTTCCACAGAGTCGCCCATTTAGGGAAAACCCGCTTGTACAGAGCCATACAAACAGTATCCATTTGGTTGATTGGTCCATCAAAGTGAGCCTTGAGATATCCATGTGTACCAAGGGACTCGCGAATATGGCCTGTACGACCATACTTTGTGTAAAGCTGTATAGGTTTGAAATACTCGATGTCCTCTGTTGAAAACGGAAACACAGTTTGTGATGAGAAGAACTACCCAATGCGAAAATACGATGGATACGATGGAAGGATCAACTTACCGGGATTGAAGAACATGTAGCGAACTGTTGCAGTTTTCTTGTGCACTTTGAATGGATGTCCTGTTAGGATGATTCGTTTCGCGATGACGCGCGTGGTATCAGGATTGTGGAATGTCCCCATCGCCACAAGCTGTGGAGCTACAGGGAAGCCAGAAAAATTTTAGATAGTCAAATAAAAGGAAAGAAAGAAAGGAAGGAAGGAAGGAAAGAAAACAGGATAACATGAGAAAAGTGCGAAATCAGAGACACATACCTTGATCGTCAGAGGTCTCCTTAAGCAGCACGCAAGGCTGTTTGCCAAATATCACTGGACCATAGATAGTCGCAATACTTGTGACACCATGACGCAGGTACCTTTCAAATTTATGTACATTGTTAGTGCCCTTGCCTCCACCACGAGTATGTTGGCTGTAGATGGGGTTTACGTGTAGGCGCCGTGGACCTACGCACAAGACCAAAGGATCCTATACAACACGGTGGGGTGAGCAGATCGTCAACACAAAAAATTTTAATCTATAGAAGCCAACTAACTTTGGAGCGGATGGAGCCATCATACTCCGTGTTGCGCTGAACAGTAAAATTCAAAACTGACACCTTGTGTTCATGCTGAAGAAGGGCAAAGAGCACCAGTGGAGTCTGACCGGCTGCTTGTTGGGGCGCATCTTTAAGATGAACTGTCACCCGAACACCAGGCTAAAGCAAGCCAGATGACCTCAGAACGTGACGAAGAGTGGAAACGATAGAGCTTAACTTACTTCGACCGCGCCGACTTCCTGCTCTGCGCGCCGTCTAACGCCTCGTTCTGTGCGTTTGTAATCTTCGAATTGGAAGATACGAGCATAGTCACGAGGTAAATTTTCGTATGGATCCCAAGGACTTGTGCGGAAGGAACGCAACCCTCGATATCGTTGGAAGCGTGTCCTGGCGGGAACATCTTGAGGAGTATCGATCTCGTCAGGGAAGTTAAGATCATCTTCCTCCTCGCGCTTTCGGTTTTTCCAGGACTGTAGCCTGTGTTATTTTAGCAGGCCATCTCCGAGGTGATTGTAGGGAACCATAACATACTGTTTATTCTCTTCGTCATCGTCCAGGTCCTCAAATGCGACAGTCTTCCTACCGTCGGTCTCCATCTCTTGGTCCTCATCCATTTCCATATCCTCCATCTCTTCTTCACCTTCAGCCGTCTCGGCCTGCCCTTCCGCCTCTTTTGCGTCACCTTCGTCCTCTCCACCTTCATTCTCGTCACCGTCCTCCTCTTCGTCATCATCAACAATCCAAGCAGCCTGATATTCGCTGGTACCTTTCGGTAAGCGTCGTACAGATTTGGGTGTGGTTCCTTTTTGGGCATCAGGAAGGGAGGCTTGAGCTAATGCCTCGTCGGCGCCTTGCATCTCTTCCTCAGTAGGCCACGTCTGCTCATTCGCCATATCGTCAGGGTCGTTGGTGGATATAAGGGAGTCCGCTGAAGATTCATTCGGCTCAGCAAGGAGAGTTGGTTCGATTTCCATTTCGTTGGAGTGATTGGACTTGGAATGCCGAGGTAAAGGTGCAGACATAATCTAAAAACGTGAAACAAGAATCGGATGTCAGTAAATACACAAGTGAGAGCGTGTCGTTTGGCTTTCCTTGGATATCTGGTAGTCCCCGAAATTCGGGATATGCACAAGCCGATCCGCAGATAGGCTGGCACCTCTGACAACACCGGTGACTTTCAATATACCATCTTCCCACTCAGCATTTTCACTTAGCAGGTACGGACGACCTTCTCGCCATCGTACATCCTCCGGCTTGCCCTCGGACAGAGCACGAAGAGCGTTGAGTCGATCAGAGCTAGAGTGTAGATCGAATACTCTGGATTGACTAGGGACGAAATATTGTGTAAATGAGAGCAGAGATTTTAGGATACCCTGTCGAGATTTTGAGTCTATTGTTGAGTCGGAAGCGACGACAGTGACTACTCCCGGTAATCCTTGAGCCTGAAGTGTCCGTAAGAGGGTATCGCCCCATGGGTCAACCTCTACAGTAGGTGACAAAATGAAAATGGTGTAGTCTGCGATTTTACAAGCATCGAGACTTCCGTAGAAGTCTCTGTATGGAACGGTGATAAATTGGAGGGAAGTTTTGAAGCGATCGGCTCTATTCTGGATGAGTTACAGTATCTCCGTCAAGATAGGTGATTCTGGACGTACCTCATCTTCCATACGCCCTTTTCCGACAAACCCTCTGTCGGAACGTCCAGCGTCTCAGCTAGGGAGACTACAGTAGCCATTGCACTGACATCTTCAGTGAGGGGAATAACAGCGACTATCCGTGAGGCTCCGTCTACACCACTGAATATTCGGGTAGCAGAAATCAACGCATCCCGCTTCTTCGCTTGTACTTGCTTTGCATTATTTCGTCGATTATGGCGGAGTTGTGCAGCTGCATGGCTTTGCGATGCTGCTGCTTTTGGGGATTGTCGAGCGACTCGACCTGATGAATAAGAATCGACCCAATAAATTAATCGATTTGAACATACGATTGAATGAACTCGCAAAAACTCACCTTTTGCGGCATCTTTCAGTGAAGATTTCGTCGCATGTTTTGATTTGAATGGTTTATTCGACTAGATAAAACTCTATGTGATGTTCTGTGTAGCTTGATACTTACGATTACACACCTGTTTCAAAGTAGGCCGATGATGATGAGCTTCGACCATTTTTGACTGCTGTCTCTCTCTTTAACCTCTTCCTACAGCTATCGATACAAGGGCAGCTAAGAAAGATTTTGTTCACGCGTCTCCTCTCCTCGAGGAGCCTCGCGGTCGTCGTACAAAATTTTACGTCCAAATTTGGTCATCAAGTCCACGTGAGCTGAACCAAAAGGCTCTTACATAAGCTATAGTATGCTACTCGGTACAGTGGCTGAAATCAGCTTCAGTTGGTTGGACAATCTTGCAGTCAACTTGAAGTTGCAGTGCCTCTGGCTTTCTACTCTTCCGCCACTACTCTACATAGCTTGCTAACAACCACTGCTCAGTTCCTCTGCTTATCTGGCTGCTTAAATGACGAACACTGGCAGTCCAGTTGCTGCAATACACGAGAGCAAACTGGAAAGAAAAATGCTATCGCAAGAAGACTTTTAATAAGGCTCAAGAGCGCCCGGTGCTAAACCGTGTATCCAAATTAATCTAGCCCGAAATCCGAATTGTATGCAGTCATGCCTACTCGCGTCAGACTGCCGTTCTCGACTACTGGACAGTGGATTGGAGCGGCGAAAATACCGTATATGTATAATGACCGCGCAGGCATCGCCTGTAGTGATTGTTGTTCTATTTCAGTCGTGTTGTAAGTGTATATTATCCGTTTTTCCGCTTGGCTTTTGGTCTTGAATTCATCAGCTTTATGTCCAGAATGAAGGCGGCCGACTTATGGGCGCTCGTTTGAAACGTAGTCGCGAGGCCGTTCAACGAATCGGGATAACTACTAGAATGGAGTTCATTGATTTGCAGAGTTGATGTGGGCCACACTCTATCTCAGTGGTAATTTGATAGAAATCTTACGCAACCTTTTGGCGAAGCTGAAGATTCGTTAAAGGTCACTTTGGCCTTTCCTACCACCGCATACCGCACCCCTTTTGTGGATAACAGAAGCTCAAAAAGCATCAGGCAAACGATGTCAAGTTCGTTGTCCTCCTACGATGTTTAAGCATGGCTTGTGTCTCGCAGCGGGTGCCTCCCTCCTTGTGCATTACACTGCAGCTCAATGTGTAATGTCCATTTCAAAGTATTGCTTTTGCCATACTGATCATCCACATACAGTGCAACTCCTTCCGAAGCGACATCGTGAGCTTTCCTGGCTCAGAATCTTATGAATCTGCACAAGGAGCCTACTTTTCCACGTTTAATTCCGATTATCAGCCAGCGTGTAGAGTGAACCCCAAGAGCGCGTCGGATGTCTCGGATATCGTCAACATAGCTCGAGATGGAGGCTGCCCATTCGCAGTAGTAGCCGGCGGCCACATGTACTGGTCTGGCGCGGACAACATTAATGCACCGGGGTTCACGATAGATCTTAGCGCATTAAATGAGACGACACTTTCTGATGACGCGTCGAAAGTGTCTGTAGGCTCTGGCGGGAGGTGGATTCACACCTATAAAATGCTTGATGAGAAGAATGTCACTACCTCCGGGGGACGTGTAACCAACGTTGGCGTCGGAGGGTTTCTCATTGGTGGTATGTGAAGTACTAATGACATTGCCAATTTATGAGGAAATCTCATCATCCTATTTAGGTGGGATCACGTATCTCTCCTATGGCACAGGCTGGGGCAGCGACAATGTGATAAACTATGAAGTTGTCCTTGCGAACGGGAGTATCGTCAATGCCAACCAATCCAGCGCATTCGACTTGTACTGGGCCTTAAAGCACGGCAGCACAAACTTTGGAATTGTTACAAGGTTCGACTTGACCACGTTCCCGAAGTCGGAAATTCACTCCTCTTTGTGGACATACGACTTGAGTGATCGCCCAGCCGTCATGAACGACTTCGTCGAGCGAGTGAAGGGAGTGCAGGATCACCCTGACGGTGTAGGCGTCATCGTGATTGAAATTACCAACGCTCTTCTGCTATACAACCAGGGTTACTGGGACTATAGCTTGGCTCCGGCAGGTATCAACGGGGTGACTCCAACCAGTCATTCAGCTGACGTGTACAATGTCAGCGCCTTAGCTGAAATGTCCGTTCAGCAAGACTTTTTAGTTACTGGCGAGCGACATCAGTGGTTCACGCTCACGTTCACTTTGGATGCACAGTTCCCCGTGGACGTCCATGATAAGGCTTTGGAGGTCTTTGCCAAAAACAAGACTCTTGTGTGGAATACGTCTTTCCAGCCAATTCCGCAAAGTATGATCGCTGCCATGTCTCGTAATGGTGGTAATCCAACCAAGCTGAAAGGAATCGACGGTGATTTGGTTGGTATGTAACATTATTATCGACTCCAACAGTCTCCAATGCTGACCACTACTCGTACGGTGTTACACAGCCATGGTACTATCAACGAGCTGGATCGATCCGGCCGACGACGCGGATATGAACGCGAAAATCAAAGAAATCCGAGCGTACGCGGAAAACCTGGCGAGAGAACGAGGACTCCTCCACCCCTTCATCTATTTCAACTACGCAGACGGCCAGACTCAGAACGCGTTTGCTTCGTCTCTAGATGATAGGGTCATTGGAATCCAAGAGAAGTATGACCCAGAGAATGTATTTGGGAGGTTGTGGCATGGTGGGTTCAAGATTCCGTCTCGGCCCACCGTTGAGGAATCGGTCAGGAGAGATGAGCTTTGAAGCCTTTCAAACTATCAGCGGGAAACTAGAGGAATCATTTCACTGGCGCCGTTTTGGGAAAAAAAACCATTAGTACATACTGTAGCACCTCTTAATCCGATACGAGTGCATAATTAGGAGATCGGCGGACAGCTATTTATGTAAATTGAACCATTATAACCTTTTATCGACAAGAATACTCGATTGGCTGGGCGACTGTTCTGATTCGAGGGGCATATATAGCAAAAGAGCTTGATATGGCTCAATCAAGCAGACCTACACAGGTTTAACAGCTTTTAGAACACATCCATGATGTCGATACCGCAGTAACAGCTTACCACGTCAAAGCCGTCGAGTCATTGTAGTTGAGCGGGAGCATTTTTGATAGAAAGGATGGCAGTGGATTGAAGTTGTAATTCGTCGAAGACAAGCTATAACAATTGGAATGGAAGAATATTGGGAAATCGCGGCCGCTTTGGGGCCGATGTCGTTTGACTTACATGGACCATGGCACTTCGACCGCAACATCTGCTGTTCAAGCTATCCTTTAACAGTTGTATGGACTTACTTCGGGCGAGAGGTACTATGTAATCATTAGAGTAATTAAAGGTAAGACAACTCATACCGCGCATATACATGGAATATATTGAGGTTTCACCAGCTCTAAGTACCTTAGTCTGGGCCTGCCTGACTCAATGGACTTACAATGATCAATCATAGGTGAGCAACTTCTTGCCCTTGATAGCTTCAGCCAGAATTCTATAGCAGTACAGTAGCAGAACTGACCCCGATAGCATTGCATGTGACCTCTCAATGTGCTTGGTCAGTGTGTGGGTATTTATGTAAAACATGTTTCCAACATGCTCTTTGGCGCTTATCCTTTCTTTCTTTCCCCCCATCATCATCCAGTTACTTTGCACATAAAACTATTCATTCTGCAAATGAATCATCCTGCTCAATCTGGACCTGATATAACATCACAGCAGGAGTATTCAGTTGATTCTGGTGGGACTAGAGTCCCAGCTAAGTGAGCTGTATTTCTTGGCTGATAGCTGCTGGAAACTGACATGA